>JASSUY010013978.1:0-11634 GCA_032466535.1 Forpus xanthops
CTGAAGGGCACTTCCTTTTAGGTTTAAATACATGCTTTTGCAAATAGGTGTGGCTTAAATTACAGACTAACAACACCTGTACTTGGACCGGAATCTCTTCTTACTCAGTCATTGGGTTGGCTGTTGTAACTGTAAAACAGTACCACCTCCCAGGTGAGCAGCAGACAAACACTCATTGCTTCAGAAAGGGCAGAAGATTTAAAGGGGTTTTGCATCTCAGCTGTCACAGCCACAGCTCCTCTTACAAGGAGTTTTCCCTTTAAATAAGGTGACAGAGGAGTGACTATTAATTTCATTAAATTGCTTAAGTGACAGTCATAATGAAGACCATGAGTTCAGTGAAAGGGCACACAACTTCATGGTATGGCAGCAGAGGATGACAGAAATGGGACCTAAACACAGTTTGCACACTTTTTCAAACAATACAAAAGGTTTTAAGTTGGAAGGTAAACACTGAAAGTTAATGGAGAGAGCACATTTAGTCTTTCTCTGCTCCACTAGAAGCACACTTACTTTCCCTGTGTGCTGCCATCATTATCTACATTTCTGAAAGGTGAAACAGAAGCAGGAGATAGGAAACCAAATGTAATAATTATTTACTAGTTACATTTGAAGGCATTAGTCTAGAAAATGAGCTAGCACAGAAAGGAGTGGGAAGGGACAGTACAGCTCCAGACGAGTTTAGACTTCGGTTTACAGGACAACAGCAACCCATTCCAGTGCCTCACCAACCTCACTGTAAAGAATTTCTTCCTCATATCTAATCTAAACTTCACCTGTTTCAGTTTGAACCCGTCACCCCTTGTCCAATCACTACAGTCCCTCCCTAGCACCCTATAGGTCCCCTTCACATACTGGAAGGCTGCTATGAGGTCTCCACGCGGCCTTCTCTTCTCCAGGCTGAACGGCCCCAACTCTCTCATCTCATCTTCATACAGGAGATACTCCAGACCCCTGATTGTCCTCGTGGCCCTCCACTGCACTTGTTCCAACAGTACCACGTCCTTTTTATGTTGAGGACACCAGAACTGCACACAACACTCCAAGTGAGGTCTCACGATAGCAGAGGGGCACCATCACCTCCCTCATTCTGCTGGTCACGCTCCTTTTCATGCAGCCCAGGACACAGATGGATTTCTGGGCTGTGAGAGCACACCGCCGGCCAGTTTGTTCACTAATGGTAACGTGCACAGGGGGAGAATACTACGATTCTACCAACAGCCTTATGACAAGACTGGACACCTCTCGAGAATAAATATCTTTGCCATATACCATGGAAGTAGTCATCAAACCAAGTATTTTTCCCTACAGCAGACAAGAATATTACAGTTCATGATAGATGAGGATTAAGACAAAAGCTTTAATGCTTTCTTCTGTATTAAAAAATATTGATTTCTGAGTAAATATACAAAGCACAGCCTATTTTCTTATGTTCACTGCCGATGGCGCTGGAGGCTCAGCTATCCTGCATGAGAAACTACACTGCAGTCAAAGAAAATACCCAGAGTAACAGGAAATCACAATCAGGAGTCAGCAGATGTTGTGTTTTAATACAGTAATGTGAGCTGAAAGGAAAAGCTATAGGAAGCAGACTATCAACCAATGCTTTTTCTCTCCCATGCCATATCCCCCCTAATATTCATTCACTGCAAGAATTAAAAGAAATCACTTCTGCCCCATTTGCACCAATTTATGCATAAAAGCTGCTCTGAGGTCTGTGAGAGCCATCATGAAGTCTGAGTAAAGGCTTCTGAATATAGTAGGACAGCATTTACTTGTAAGTTTGGTCCTTTAAGTTGTTTTTTAAACTTGCAAGATGCTACACCCATCCAAACACTGAAGTGTTATTAATGAGGGAAGAAATGATAGCAGATGCTGTATTCACTGGTAAAGAGAAAGACATGATCGGTGCTACCCCAAGGAGGGGTCAGCAGAAGTCTTTCTATGAGAGTGAGAAATGCAGCTATAATGTACCAACAGAGTGACATTACAGAAAATTAGGTTTAGTACAGTGGGAAAAGCAAGTATGAGAAGGGGCTACGGAGCATTTGTAACGACTGGCCATTCTGCACTCCTGGCTGTGGTGATGTCTGCAGTATGCTCTTCAGGAGTAGAACAAGATCCTGAGCATGGAGAAAATCAGCATCGCTGTGCCCAAGCAGGAAGGGTCTGCGAGAACGACGACTGTGGAACGGTTTGTACCCTATTCATTTGTAGCCTAAACCACAAATACTTAGGTCATCACGTACAGAAACCTGCGCTGCCTTCCAGCCTTAACAGCGCCTGGAAGAGCTGTCTTCAACACTGGCTGTGATGAAATGACACTGAGAAACCTGAGAGGTGGCAAGAGAGAGACAATCACTGCAGTCCCACAGTCAGTCCCTGACAGCACTCATTAACAGCACCAACATAGAGGTAAAGTACACCCAAAAAAGTAATTCTTCACAAGTACCACCCCAAGAGTAAATGAGCACTAGCGGTGCACAGCAGCAGGAAAATCAGACTCACTTCTCTTTCTGAAGAGTTACCCCACGAATGATAGAGCTTTACTGGACTCTGAACAGCAGCAAGGCCAAGGATGTTGCCCCTGTTTCATCTCGTGCTACTCTATGAACATTATGCTAATAGCCAGCTGTTGTCATGAGCAGGGCTAGATATACAGTGATATTAAGAGTGTATTGGCACTCCTATCCACACAGTATCTTATCCTGCCTAAGTCTGCCAGGAGAGAGTAAGATGGGGAAAAGAAAGAAGTCAGTATTACACACCAAACCCAACATGACACTTGAAACGCTTCATCTGACCTATAAACACGGATACAAATGGACTCTTACTGCACTCAAATTTGGTGTTGCATCTCTATTGAAAACAAGTTTGGATTTGAAGGCATTTTATTGAACAAGCATCATTATTTACATTATAAAAATAATGAATTTTATGTATTGCTTTACCTGGCAGCAAAAGCAGCTCCCAAAGCCAACACAGTATTTTCTCCTCTCCTGATGCCCACTCTCTTTACCTTCCCTTTCACATCATCTCTCCACTTCCCTTTCTCTGCCCCATCTCCTCCTTACCATTAACAAGTGACAGAAGTTAACAACATAAAGGAAGGTCTCGGCCCCCCTTACTGTTGTCCGGCTGTGGCAGACCTGCCCCAGCTGCCTGCTGGTGCTGCCAGAACTGATGCTCTGTAGGGGGAATGCTGTGCTTAAGAAGCCTTGTTGCACTGCTACACTAAAATCCTGTATCCAGATTACCGTTAGGGTACCAGCAGTGGTAATCTCACAGCAGCATCTGAACTACCATACAAGCAAAACGCAAATCCTGAGCACAAAGTCCAAGAGCCCTCCCGCAACGCCTGGGCAAAAAGCACAGAACTAACGTACTCCCATGACGCATGTCTTAACATCTATGTGGGCAAAGCACTTCGTTCCTAAACTTCTCCTGCTGTGGGCTTTTCCAATAGGAAACAGCAGCTTTGGATATCGATTCAGTGCTTCTGTTTGGAGTGAAACATCATTGAGAAGTACAACTTCACCTTATTATTGTTACAATAAACACAAGAACCCCTGCCTTTCCTTCGCCTTTCCTCTGCCTGAATAGCACCAAATCAGTATTCCCCAGGTAGAGATCTCAGTGGTAGGCTTAGTTACAACATTCTGGTTTATTATTTCTTCCTTTTAACCTTTCTGAGGGATGGAAATTCATCAGTGCATCAACCTGCATCACTGCGCCCTCAATCCAATCTTTGTGCTTTGTATTCCCCCTTTATGTACGAAGTCTCATTTCACTGTTTGTAATTTATAATCATGTTTCTGGAGAGCTCTCACGACCTAAGCCCCAACTTATTTTTACAGTAATAGCAAAGAGCCAGGTAAGAGGTATGCCAGATAAAAGATGTGTAATGTTCCAGAACAACATATTCAGGGTCTGCAGCCTCACCTATCAGTGGCAGCTTCCTGCCCTCCGCGTGCCCATTTACGTAGTGACATGTAAATGCTCTGAGCTGAAGGATATTCTCAGGTCTCTGGGTGTTCTACACTGAGGGCAATGTCCCCATAAACAATGTGGGTCTTTCCATTTCCAAGTACATAAAAAACATGAGCGTATTTAAGTATGGTGAACGATAATGTACCATGAATCGCCGTTATATCACTAAGGAAACACATACATTCATTGGTTCCTAGCATGTCTGCAAGGGCCATACAAATGTCACGGGGGGCAGAATTACTACGGTTCAAATACGGATGCGGACACATGTATGAGAGCAAAGAAACGCTGCAAACCAGTTTAGGAAATCAAAGAAGGGATAAAAAGATGGACAGTAATTGAAGCTTCAAAGGTCATGTAGGCAGGGAAAAACTAATTACTCCGTTTAGAACATGACCAAGGCACTTCTGATTAACACTCCTCCTTGGTGAAACCTGCTGAGGGAAAGTTAACCATTGTTAGGGGCCCGGATCTGCTTGCAGTGTCACCCTCTGGAAGTCCAAAATACTCAAGGTGAATAATGGGGGGAAGTGCAGCACTGATTTGGGCTGTGGAGGAGGAGGCAATGACAGCATTGATTACTTATCCATAAATACCATGTCCTAAACACAGGATGAGTTTCCCTTACCAGCTCTCCTATGAAGCTAGTAAAAAGGTAAAGGCTGACTTAGCTTAGAAATCGCTGTGAGATCGTAACTCAAGGAGACGTGACAGCAGGTATCACTTTATGCTATTTTCAAATGGCTTTGGCTCCTTACTCAGCCTGTGCCCATCATTTGCCAACACAACTACATTCATTGCAGAAAGAACGAAACAGTAGTTCTTCTTAAGGTAGGCTATATGTACATTACAGTGTTGCATCAGCTCCTGAGAGCTTAGGATAGTTGTTGCTTCTTAATTGGAAACGCACATAAGATATCTTTAAGCCACACCTCAGACCATCCTGAAATACTTCCACAAAAGCCAACTTTCTCTAATGAAACTGCCGAGCGTGTGACTTCTGTCTCTGAAGGCAACCTACCCTTCCCACAAGGCACGCTCTCCAAGGAGCTGACAGGGACATGTCGTCCCTCTGACGCGCACACGGGACACTCCTGTGCGGCAAGCACAAACTTTCCCAACTGTTCGCCATTGTAAGGGGATTGGATGTGTTAAGTGTGGATTTTCCATCGGTCCCTGAGGTCAGCGTGCCAGCTGCTAGCTTCCAGGAGAACATCATCGCTGTAACTGTGCTGGTGATTTGCAAATATATATTGCATACCCACTGCTCAAAACACTTTATCTTATTTGCCTCCTACAATTAATCCCTGTGAATAAAAGCAAAGTAATGAAGAAATTAACTCCTAAGTGTAGTCCATTAAAAATCCTTCATTAAATAAGTAGAACACTCTTAACTTAAACACCAGGCTGCAGTTTAAGTTCACAGTCTTTTACCCGCTATATCCAGTAATATCAGTATCACGGAAATAGCTATTTCGTTCTTCTTCCCTATGCTACAGTTCATGTAATTCTGCAGTCCTGTGGTAAAATATATATAGAGGAAATGGAGTGAGAAATGCCCTCTCAGTCTCTTTGACATTATAAAGCGCATTCAAATTCGAGCGCCTTAAAGAAAAAAAGCCCAAAACCTTAAAATTACGCACACACACACACAAAATCAAGCAAATCAACACACAGCCACTTTTTTTCCTCTTTTCTGCTCCTAAAATAGTTAATTGTTAGAAGAACAGTGTGTCAGCAAGGCAGTGTACGCTGAGGCGATATTTAAGTACTCTTATTCTGGTATAAAGGGTTGGTATACAAAAAGAATGCAAATCTGAAATCTTTCAGATGAGCATTTCACAACTTCAGTCAAATTAGTTGTGGCTTTCAATTGTAAATATACTCTACTAAGACAGCAGAATATGAGGAAAAGAACAATGCAAACATTCCTGATAATTTGTCACTTGAGGTTATCCACACTTTGCCATACAGTGCATTAACCCCCCCGCCCCAAATCACAAGTTGGATTGCCTATGGGAACAGCTACGAACAGACTGCCAAACCTCAAGTACGTTATAGCATTTTGCATATATTCCAACATACACTGGTGTTAAAATTACAGTGCACCGGCAACTTGTTAAGACGATTCTGCGGTTGAGCAGAGTTAAGCACTGAGAACCCGAGGTAAAATACTATGTTAAAAACCCTCTAATTACAAGATACCTCAATTTGCTACTTTTAGAGATGCACCAGTCAGTCACCCAACTCCACTCCTTTTACATGCAGTAAACAGTAATGCTTTAATTAAGGTGTAGTACTCTTTTCTGGTTTAGATCACAAGATTTTAGGCAACCTTCATTTCATCCTCCTCCCCAGCCCTGTGGTACTGCTACACCTCTGCACTGTGGCTCTTACACAAAACACATTCCTGTGCGGCAGCGCTAACCCAGAAGACATGCGTTAGCAGAACAGGTAGTACACTCAATTGCAAGGGGATGCTCAGTACGCTCCAGGCAGTCTGAATCAATAAAAACTGAATAAGCCTGAAATGTGGCACTCTCCCTAAGGTTTCACTCTACATTCTTCTCAGTCCATGCTACTAGATAATCTGCACCCACTTCAGAAACGCTCAGCACGCATTGCGAGGCTCACTAACTGCGGGTAGCCAAATCCCTGTTGAATTATTACAATCAAGGCATTCAGACTTTCAAGTCCGCCTGCTAACCAATATCAACAACGCAACTTCATCTGGACAAAATCTATTTCTGAAGGACAGAAGCAAGTACAATAGTCAGGGATGTGTTAAGTTATAGCTACATGTATTTGGAGGATTGCTGAGTAGGGAGTCAGTATTGGCATCACCTTTTAAGTAGTTGAAATTTGGCAATGGTTATGCCAGCTAGGATGTACTGGTGTGAATTACAGCACAAGCTGACTGCACTTGGCAGAGCTCCTGGGTACGGAGTACAGCTTGACTTGTGCCTACGCTACTGCCACTTCACTGTCTATAGATCTTCAAGTTAAACCAAGCTAAGACATTCCACTTTTACCTTTCTAACACTATGCTGGTACCCCCGAACCCGAGAGGAAAGCAAAGACAGTTGGGAAAAGATAAAGGCATGAGGACAGTAATGTCAATCAAGAGAGGCATAAAGGGAACCAGTCAAGAGAGGCGTAAAGGTTTGAATCACAGGTAACTTTCTTCATATCCTAATCTTCATAGTAAAAACATACCAGTTAGGTAAAAACCACACATTTGTCTTCACTTGCAAAACCAACATATTTTCAGTATTAAATTGATAGCGCATGAAACAGCCCTAGGACCAACAGTAACTTCAATTGTCAGTGATTTTTTATGCTTACCATGAGTAGAAAGACTGCTTAAAACCTGCAGCTGTTGCGACGCAGCTCCGCCACATGTACGTGAACATCTGCTTTGCCCGGAGTCCTTGCAAGTGTGGAAGAGTCTGTGCCGTATCCTCTAATAAGGAAATGAGAGGGTTTTACGTCAGTGGGCTGGGAAGTATCTGCTGTGAAAACAGTGTTCCTTTGCCTTGCAATTGAAGCATTACCTCTTTAGACATCCATTCAGCACACACCTGCAAAGAACACTTACGTAGTGCAGCTTGCTCTCGTGGCCACAGCCTTCCTCTTCGCCTTCAGTGAGAGTTTTGGAGTGTGCAGGATCTATTGCCTTTCCATTCATGGGTGCAATCCAAGGGTATGATCCAGAAGATGTTCCTGTTAGAAAGTCAGCTGCTGTCCAAAAAACGAAGCAACACGAAATGTTCAAGACTAAACTACAGGGAAGTATTTAACTTCACCATACACTCCCTTTGGGAAATGCCCAAAATAACCCCCCAAGCAACAATATGCTGTTTTGCGCGTTTTAACACCTTTCCCATCACTACAGATTTTGAGCCCACCACTCATCCAGAAGGCTGCCTCCCTTGGCACAGCCCTTCTGCCCCAGGCAGCCTCCGAGCCCGCAGAGACATGTTTGGAAAGGTCACTGCAGGAAAGCTAAGCTGGAGCAGAAGCTGCCATGACAGTAACGGACATTCCTGATTGAACCGGCACGAAATTCCACCTGTCCTTCTAATACAGTTCCAGTGAACACTTATGTTCCTTGATGAAAACCACCCACCTCCAACCTGCTGTTCCTCCGCCGCCTTGATCTTTGACAGGAGAAGAAGATGCCACGCTGAGCAACTGCCCTGGGGTGAGATATACATAATTAGAGCTGACACCAGCGTGAATTTAGAAAACAACTATAAATATAACCACCTCACAGGGGCCTGAACTTCTGATGGGCACTGAAAATAGGAAAACAGTAATGGCAGACAGGGTACATCCCCTGTCAATCAGTGGGCAGACACTGGCATCCTTGGAACTGGACCATCTTAAGGTCCTTTCCAACCTTGACTATTCTGCGTTGGTTCCAATCAGCTTTAAAAGCTTGCCTTGAAATTAAGTCAAAACTCCTGCAAACCATATAGGAGCCAAAAATGGCCCATGTAAGTATATAACAGAAATACTGCAAATGATTCTTACTGTAACCGGTTATGCAAAGCTGTTTTGACCATTACTCCACAAAGGAAATCCATTGCCCCAATATGCCCTTTGGATACATAGAGGGAAGTAGCTGCTGCATTTTGTTCAAGTCCAGAAAAGAAACAATGCCAAATTATTTCAGTATTGGCAACAAAATCATTGAGCTTACTGCTAGGTAACTCAAATCTGAAACTTCACTGTGATTCAAGACACCTCATACCCTGCAAGTAAGTCATAAACCACATCTCTCCATTCATGTTTTCTTAATTGCTATACTCACTTCTCTGCCTGCACTATGTGCCATTGCTGGTTTTAGGGTGATGGGGAGCGTTCCTGCTGTGTCACTGCCTGTAGCCAAAGCAGTCATATAAGCATGATGAGCCTCTGCATTGTTCTCGTCCCCCCTCCTCACAGAGCCGAAGAGATAAAGCCATTCCCTGCACTCACCTCCTGGGGACTCCCTGCTCCCTTTTGGGATGAGACAAGGGAAGAACCACCACGGCAACTGGTCCAGCACTGGCGCTTCCTTGCCCTGGGAAGTGATGATAGAAGGGTTAAGAGACTTTCCTAGGAATAGCCACAGTGATTGGGATTGTGCCCTCCGTTCCCATTGTCTTTTAGCCACACATACATTGCAAAACGTGGTGTTTGGTTCATTTCACGCACATCCTCCCTGCCCTAAGGGAAGAGAGGAGCCATGAAACCTCTGCTGGGTTTCATCTCACGCAGCAGGACACAGGATCCCAGTGGGTTAGAAGCGAACGGTCGCTGCTGCTGGCTGACCCTAAGTGCAATACAAATAAGGTGTCTGCCTAAGAAATCAAACTTGCACTCATTTGCTACCCCTTCAGAGCAAATGTTAAGCTCACCCGGTATCTGAACGGCTGTTCAACGGAAGCCATTTCAGTGGTGAGCAGTGCTGCTGACAGTCTCAGCGTGGTGCTTCCTTTACCCCATGGAATACCATTTCGAACGGGAGGAAACACTGCTTGGAAGCAGCAGAGCAGCTCCAAGCTGCTGTTGGTGTGAGCCGCTCCGCTCACCTGCCTGCTGTACCTGGTGGTGCCATTCCTGCTGCAGCACAGGCCCCCCACAGCGTCCTCAGAAGGCACTCACGAAACGGATGGTAAAAGGCTTTGAGCTTTCAGTCAATACCCAATCCAAGAGGTACAACGGGAGTCTGTTGTGGGGAAGAACGTGCCAATATTTTTTTCTCCGTTATCCTTCGCAGCTGCATTTTTTTTCCTCATCCGCAGAAATCTTTCAGCCATTTTCGATTTTATTCCCTGTAGAAAAAGCAGTATGTTTTGTCAAAGTTGTTCAAACATTACTTTGATGGTAGTCCCAAGCACTAATTAGATGAGCTAAAATGGTACATGGGACAGGTTTGCCTAAGATAATTGGCTCAGAGCAAAGGCCTGGCATGGTATTTGTTTGTTGCAAAACTATTAAGCCTCCCAAAGACTCGTAAAAATCATAGAACCATAGAACCATAGAGTTATTAGGGTTGGAAAGGACCTTAAGATCATCCACTTCCAACCCCCCTGCCATGGGCATGGACACCTCCCGTTAAGCCATGTCACCCAAAGCTATGTCCAACCTGACCCTGAACACTGCAGCGATGGAGCATTCACAACTTCCCTGGACAACCCATTCCAGTGCCTCACCACCCTTACAGGAAACAATCTCCCTTACAGTACAGAATTTCTTCCTTATATCCAATCTAAACTTCCCCACTTTAATAGCTTATTCAGCTTATTAAAAGGCAGGTTCAAAGGTGACCTGGTGACTTTGTTGAAGTACAATAATAATGATATCTATTTTGGGGATGTTCTGCATGACAAATACCTAAAAGACATTTATGAAAGTGGAAACTGGAAAGTTTACTTTTGAGGCATTTTACCACAGTGAAAAGAAGATACGAGGAGTAAGAGAATTAACATACTTCATATTTAACCAAGCTAACTTGAGACAGAAACCTCAGCATCCTGTTCTGATCTGCAAAGGAAAAAAAGAAACCAAGTAAATGGGGCACACAACCTCAAAGAAAGGTTGAAGAGATAATGCAGAGTACCACAGAGTGGTCATCCTCACCCCAGTCCCTGGAAAACCATGGAGGTGACTCCTCCTGGAACACATTTCAGCGTACACAAAGGAAGAGGCGGTCAGGTCAGTGCAGTTCCGCCCCCCATAACTCATAGCTGACCCAGCTGACTGCATTCTAAGCTACAAGTGATCTCTGGGTGACCAGAGTGCTGGCTGTTGCTTACCTTGTCTTCAGCAAGGCTTTTGGCCTGTCTCCTTCCTTGGAGGCTTTCAGGTCTCTTTCTGAACAGCTTGGTTCCAGTCCAGGGATGACCAGTCTTTAAGGAGGAGATTGGGCTAGAGACCTCCTGAGCCCCCATTGAGCCTGAGCTATTCTGTGATCCTCAGTGGGTTCTTACTCTGCAAGAGGACTGACATCGAACAAGGGCTGGATCACCCTTCTCCAATGCCTGTAAAGACAGTCACTAAGATCTTAAGGCAGTTCAGGGCAGTGCCTAAATCAGTTGGGATGTACACAGGAATACCGAAGCAGTCTGCTTAACATTATCTGCAGTCCCTAATAATGAATTAAACTGTGATATATTTTTATGCAGCTACTATTAAGTTTACTAGAGGTTCAGAGGCGAGAGTCAACCTTGACTGTAGTAAGTTCTCATTCTTGACTTGGAAATTGTAACTCCTATTTCGCATGTCTACCTACAGACCAGGATAGCTGAGTTACTATTAAAACACTGATACTACTCACAGATACCTTCTAGTTCGTATCTCACAGGTGGGAGAATGAGCAGAAGGGAAGACGTAAAGACAAGCCAGTGAAAACAAAAAAAACCTGTTTCCCAGATTTATTTCCATATTAGAGGTATAATACTAGATACTAAACAATTATAAGCACTGATAAAATAAAACCCATTATTAGTGGGATTATATTTCACAGTATCTTGTTGCTTTCTTGTTAAAAGAAGTTATGGAGAGAACACCAGAAAGAAACACCGAAATCTTATACTCAAAACGTCTTGTGGATTCATCATTCCCTTCCGGCCCAACTGATAAAGTGCTTGGACC
>JASSUY010013980.1:0-12653 GCA_032466535.1 Forpus xanthops
GCTGAAAATCCATAACACAGTGCTACACCAGCTACTGCTTAAAGAAAAATGACTGCTGCTGCTAAACCCATGACAGACACTCAAATAAGATTTGAAGACATTTAGAGAGCTATTAAATTACTTTCAGTTGCAGTTTTTTTGCATAATGATTCAGTGATATCAAATGTTTATTCTTTGAGTTACTGCAATAACTATGAAATTTTGGCCTGGGCTCAGACCTCGTTGTTCCAAGTTTCACAGGCCTGTAGAACAAAAACACAGGATAAAATGGCAGTCTACATGATTACTCAAATAAGAAGTGCTAAACCCTTTTTTTTGGGCAAAATCCTATCCAAATCTACTCTGAATTCTCTTGCAGGCAATCTTGCTGCGCTTACTTCTCTTTGTTGATTTACTCCACAAATTGAAGACTTCATAATTTGTTGCCAAATTGATGTAGAAGAGCTCTTATTTGTCCAGAGTTGCAGACTAAATTTTGGGTAAACCCAATGGCAATGTTGGGATAGTTTTCTGTAGATGTACTTACACATCTGAGTCTGCAGAGCCTGATATTTTAAAGGATTCAGTATAGGCAGTAGTGCTGCTGATGAATAAAAACTAATGAGTTAAGTGTGCAGTTCAGCCAGACAGAGCTACCAGTAACACTTAAAAATCACTCTCAGGTTCTTTGGAACAGAATGTATCTGTGTTTGGGTTGGGGCATATAAGTGGGAAAAAAGAGAAAATCAAACAAAACAGCAATGTACATATAGTTTGTTCACATTTCAACACCCGTACATTGTACACTACAAGCACTTTCACCTCTTCTCCACAACAAACTCTGTATTTTGAACACAGTCAGCAACAGCACACTCATCTGCTATTGATATTTCTCAGGTCTGACTCCATTGCTACATGAGCTATTTCATGACTGTAATATTAGGTTTTGTAAATGGAGATAAGAGTACCGCATAAAGTGGAGTTTTTAGAAATGATAGATTTTTTTTTATAACTTTAAAAAATACTGGGAAGATTTTTTTAGGCAAAAAAAATTTTGTATAATTTTGAATGTGGCAAAAAGACTGATTTTCTCTTGGAAGTATTAATTAATTACATACTTAGACTACATTCTGTTATTAATTTTTAAAGAGAAGTGTATGTTTTGTTCAGGTAAAATGAGAGCTTTATGTGAATTAGAAACAAACCAGTTATTTAGGAGATTTTCACAGCTTCAGTATTTGCCATTACAAATCAAACTGAATTAAGTGAAATTCAGGATTTCCTTGGAAGAAAATTTGTAAAAACTATTTGACTGATTTGATCCTTTAGGCAAAACTGAAATTTTATTATTTCAGTTTTTGTGATTTTGTATAAAGGCTACTAAAAATAAAACATTAGAACTTCAAAAAAATTTTGAAAAGCAACAACTATTATATTTTTATTCTCTTCAGATTCTTGTCTTTGCATGAAACATCTTGCTACTGAGAAGTTTGCCAAATACAAACAAGCAAACAAGCAAAAGTCTTATAAGATTTCTAGTAAGCTTGAGATATTAGAAAAATATGTTAGAAATGAGACCTACAATACACTAAATTTTAAACGAATGTCAACCTCTAGCTCAGCTGTAGCCAACAGAAATAACTGGCAATTAACCAGAGAACAACAGCAACTTTATGAGCAAGTTCCCTTGATAGATACAAGATAAGTTGATTTGATCAATAATGTGACCTGGCACAAGCATAAGGACAGTATTTTGTAATATCTCCTATTTCCCTACTGGGAGTGTAGGAAGAGAAGAGTTTCCAAAAAGGTCAGTGCCACACAGTAGAATTTTAATTGCTGTTAAATATCTAAATAATATTGTTACAGCATAATATCACGCTGAAATTATCTGACATTATATACATTTACCAGAAAAACACGGTGTGGACCAGTCTGTACTCCAGATGATTTCCATATGAAACACTGACAGCTTTTTAGTTAAACATTTTCAAATAGCTAGGTGTAATGGTAGTATTTAACTATAGCTGAATTCTTGTAAATAGTTTGAAGTAAAAGTATCATATTCTATAATCATGGGATCATCAAAACAAAGCTAGAAAGAACACGAGATCATCCAAACTAACATGCTACACTGAGCATAACCCAGTATTAATAGGCAAATATACACATGCAAACATCTATAGGCAAGCAAGATCAGGATATTACATGTGCTCTCTGGCATCATTGTTGGACTTTCCAGGCATACTAGATATGCCTGCAGAACTTCCAGCATTTAGGTTCCCTCCTGCTGTTTGGTGCAAGCAGGTCTGGTGTTTAGGGCTTTTTGTGGGGAGGGGCAGGTGGAGATGTGTCATTTGTTTTGCTTTGTTTTCTAATTTCAGGGCTTCAAATGTATAAAATAAAAACCCCTAACATTTTAAAGAAGGTAAGGGCAATTGCAATGGAAACCTCCAAATAAAAGAGGTTTTGTTCTTTCGTGTCTTATCTGAACTCAGAGGTCTTCCAGCTTTGACTTTCAGCATTTGTCCTATTAAATATTGGCCCAGAATGGAACAAATCATTTGAAGACCTCTTGCTCATTTTAAATAACCTAGATTTTAAAAGTTCTGGATGTTTTATATAAAAATGAAAACAAGTTTCTGTGTGGATTATTGTGAAAGAAAAATGTTGCCAAATGCCTCCTCTTTTTCTCATTCAATTACTTAATTTGTGGTTTTTTGATCAGTGCCGTGGGCTGCCCTCAACCTTCTCTTTGCTTTGAATTTTCAAAAGGAGAATGGATTTAGTTGTGTGGCAATGCCTGCTGAGTGGGAAGCAATTACTGCTGGAGATCTGAATTAGCAAAGCTTTAAATCCCATTGGAGCAAGACTATAACCAACAACATTTGCATTAAGAAATAGCTACTAAGATTCTTTTTAAGTACAATGTCATTTTTAGAAAAGACTTCAGCACTTAAAAGTAGAAGTTGTGTTGAAAGTTAGGCTTAGATGAGCATATTTTGTCAGTCAAACTAGAAATGTTCCGTAAATCTCCTCAGCTGAAACATACAAAGTAAAATGGTTCTGAGTGTTGTCTACGTGCATATTCACATTATGGTGTGGTTTTATATCGCAGATGCTTAAATTTTACTCCATTTTTCCTTGGATACACCTTGAAGATGTTCTTTCTCCATATGCCCATGTCCTTTAGTCTGTCTCAGCTATGCAGCTGACTCAGAACACTTATCCAGTGATGCAGAAATTTTTTGTAAAACCAAAACTCTCTGTATATTATTTTATTTGCAGCTTTTTGGGGAGAGTTCCTTTGTTTTGTTCTGTTTCATATTCATTTATCTAGCTCTGTAGAACAATATGAAGGTTGCTCTCAGCTCTGAACACACAGCACCTTTGGTGCACTTCCTCCTTGTGGTACCTTGGAATTTCCATTTACCTTAATTAATATTTTACCTTTATATTTCTATCATGACCTTTCCAGTTTCTGCAGGTAGTTTCATCTCTCATGATCACCATCTTTCAGCAAGCATATTTTTGCCACAGACACCTATGTTAAGGTTTTGAACAGATACTGAGATTGACATTCTTTTAATTCGGGGCACAAACAGAGAGTGATTTGTACCTGCATAAGTATTTCTTGGCTGGACAGTGGCTTCTTTTTTGATACAAGAGAGACAAAGGGCTTGGGAACAGTCAGAAGGCTTTGGCACTCATACTGAATACTAATCCATCTTTATTGTCAATGCTGGAACAGACTGGTTACCCCAGGTCTGAGGGAGTCTGGTTTTCTAAACTGATGTTTAAACTACTCTTGGACCTTCTAAACTGACATCTGAAATATTTCTGCACCTTCACTATGTTCAGTTGGAAATGGTGAGATTTCTGGTCCCTGACAGTCACTTGCAAGGCTCAGTAAAGCCAGGACTCTCAGGATCTAGTTTGGTTTATTCATAGAACAAGTCCACTTTGGTATTGTCTAATATCTGTACGTTCCAACTGCCAGGAAATTAAATGGCAATAGTCACCTCTAGGAAGAGATTGATCAGATGCATAATATATTACGTTGTGAATAGTTATGAGACCACCAAAGTAGTTTCCAAGATAAAGGTGTGCACCACAAGAGTATAAGCCATAGCTGTAGCCTTAATAAAACTGCAAAATACAACTGCAACATCAATTGCAGTTGCAACGTCTACAGCGCACATACAGTGAGGCTGTTTAGAAACTGCAAGCTCACAGCATTGTTGCACATCTGATGAAATTAGAATATAAAAGTTTTGTAGTGAGAGATAATATCTTTTATTAAAGCAGCACATATTTTTTGTCCTCACAGTGCTGGGAGGGCATGCATATTCTCTCTGCTTCTGTTTGCCAGCTAAATAAGAGAGCAGTCACCTTTGACCACAGGAGAGCTGGCAGGAGAGGCTTGGACAGACTGCAGAAGAATGCAGAACCACAGTCAAGAAGTAACTTTTGTTTCTCCTTTAATACTCATCCATATGCAGTAACACTGTGTGTGATCCCATGCACTTCATATACTCCCTTAATTATCTAAAGATGAAAATCCTGTTATATCTTCTTCGGAAGGACAAGGTGGGAGGATTAGAGTGAACATAGTCATTACTATGTAGATCCAGAAGTTGTATTCTTATGCCATAACTATGCCAGTGGACAGAATGAGGGGTAATATTTTGTTCTGAGTAAAGAGAGCAAATAAATCACAAATGTTTTTGATAAACCCTGGCAGCCTGGGAACTGTTCAGATCTTCAAACCAGTTCTAATCCAAAGAATAGCAGTATGGATGGCCATGGAGTTGTGTGAGGCATAAGTGTTTGACATAATCCCTCAAGGCAAAAAGTATGATACTGCCAGGTATGCTTTATAATTATATTTTTTTGGTTTCCTTCACTTTTGTAACTTTTCCAGTCTTGAAATCAAGAACTTAACCTTTTGCTTTCCTTGACTAAGCTTCTGTTTTTTCTTTAAAGCTTGTCTGGTGAAAAACTTGAATCTAGATAAAGATTCAAAGAAAATTACTTCTCTGAAGAGTAACTAATGCAGTAAAACTGTTTGTGCAAGCAACAGCCTTCCTCTCTGTTAGAAGCCGAGATATGTTTTTTGCCACAATACGAAGACTAGTTTGAAAATGCTATGAGCAAGTTTCAGATTTTAGTGGCAGAAAAATATAGCTGCAGGTACACCTCAGATCATCAACATGCTAGCTTTTAAATTCAATAATTTTGATGCAGTTGAAAACTTCACCCCAAATCATCATTAATTCTGGGGGAAAAAAAAATAAATACCTGATAAATCCATGGGTTTTATAAAACAGAAGGAAACTTACAATGTCAATGACTTACCAGAAACATGTAGTTAAGCTGAAGAAGTGCCCTGGCAACAAGCTCTGATTGTTTTTTATTATTATTATTGTTTAATGATTTGTTTTCTCAACTCCAATATTCTCTCACTAGAACTCTTCCTAAAATCAACTGTCACCAGGAATGCAAATAAGCTGAATCACGAATTTTAATATCTTCTTAGGTTCTGTGGTCCTTCAAGACAGAACTTAGTGGAACATATGGCTGTGAACACATTGCTACTATGAAAAAGATTCATTCCTATACTCTTCTCAGGATGAAACATTTTGCTAGACTGTGGCCACAAGTGATCTGATTCCTATGACCACCAAATTAAAGGTCAACTTGAAGAAAACGGATCAAATCTCTTTCCTCAGAGGCTATTTCAGAAACCTAAGAATGCTTTTTCCACGTTCATTGTCTGTTGCACAAGATTTTTTAATCCTCTTTATAATGCAGACCTGATGTCTAACTTTGTTCTCTTGCTTACCACATATAAATTAATTTAAATTCAGCAAATCATATAAAAATACTTAATTTAGTAACTTTGTCTGTGATCTGATTAAAACAAAAGAAAATGAGTAGTTGGTGAAAATGAAAAAAATCTCTTTCCCCAAGGAAATAAAGGTATATCTGACATCATTAAAAATTCAGGCTAATTGTCTATCGGAATCAAATCCATGTAAACCTAATAGTTTGATCATTCACAGATACTAAATATTGGGCAACCTAGAAATTGTAGTAGAAAATATTTTAAGAACACTTTCCAAGACCCATTCAGCCGCTACAACATTGTTTTCTGTGGCAATGAAATAACAGAAATAGCTTTGAACACTGTACAGATGAGTTGTAACTATTTCAGATTTCAAGCCTTTCAATGATAGACAGTCTTCAGCAGAGTCTGTGATACCTGCTCTTTGACACAGCTGCCCTTTGAACTGCTTAGTGTCATAGTTTCCCATTCCTCTAATCCTATAATCCTTATCAGGTGAAGAGCATCTTAATAACAAGTACCGTAGTGGAACACAGTAGATATCTGGGTCCTGACATTCCAGCCTGGGGTTACTTAGTACTTACGCCTATCTGCTGTTTGCATACTGGATTTGCCAACATCTTGAAGCAGAACCACTCCTCTATCTTCCTATAACATTTTCTTTTATGTAAGCTACAAAAGACTCCAAATTCTAATGCCACTTGTAATGTCAGCACAAAACCAAACACAATTGAAGAAGATGACATAGGAAGTAGGGAACGTCAGGCCTACTGGGTGAGGGAAGCATGGAAAAATCAATACCAATCAATGTTTCTTGCAAGGTGGTTGTCCTTTCTCCAAGTCCTACCAAGTTTAGCAGCTGATAGTGACTTTGTAGGCTGAAATAAACACCGAAGTCTTCTTTGCATCCTTAGGAATGGTTCTCTGGTCTTCTTCCTCCAGAGCTCAGCTTTGAGCCAGCACTAGTCTCTAGGCAAGCAGCTTGGTCCTGTCAGGATTATCCCAGTCTGTACTCATACTTCTCTCACTGCCATTTCCACTCTGCCTTCTAGAAGTTCTGCAGAGGTGAGCTTGTCCTTGAGGAAAGGAGCAATCCCTCCCTTCCTTCCCATTTCCCGGAGTTTCAATCTGACTCAAAGTACAGCAGCCAGAGTGAGGTAAACACACAACCTTCTTGGTTGCCACTCATACAAACCTCTTTAAGACAGCAGGAAATATACAGTGGATTTCTACAACAATTTGTAACCACAACACTACAGGAACAAAGTCCTCCACAACACTATAGAGCACTTTTTAGTAAAGTCTTGGTTTTAAGAAGACTATATTGCATTTTATCAAAGCTACATTTTGTCCACTATTATTTCACCTGCTCTGTGAAAGATTAGTTTGTGCCTTTCAGCATGCAGGACACATATTCTCTTATCTAAATACTTTCCTTTTGGGTTTCACAAAGGACAGAGCTTACTGTGAAAAAAAAAAGCCATTCCATTTAGATTCCCTGCAGCACCACTGGTCTTCAACAAGGTACTATGAGTCTTATGAGCCTAGTTTAGATAGGCTGGCTACACCTATTTTCTGATGTAGGCAACTTCTTGAACACACAACTAGCAATACACATCTAAATAATTTCTATCTAATAATGCTTTTCTAACTCCTATTCCTGCCACTGGATAAGTAATACAATAGGGAAATTGTTACTTCAGTCTTTATGAATCTCTCCACTAGTCTGTAAGTACTTTGACCCAGATTCTGTCACTTTGCATGTGCTTATGCAGTATCTGGCTTCTGCCTTCATTAGGGTGTTCAAGTACCAAAATAATACAATAAAAAGGAATACAGTTTGAAATATCTTATCTTGCAACTGCAGATTTTGTTTGCAAATACATATTTTAGAGAGCAGAAACTAATGTCTCTTTTTCCCAAACAACATGGGAAGTAGGAAAATGTGGTCAGCTGTTGTTAATTTCAACTTTAGTAGCCAGGTGAAAGAAATTTGTGTCTTCCATATTTAGGCAGTATCTTATGTACCTCTATAAAAAAGTGAATAAGTGAAATTGTTCCCAGTTATTTCTGTAGAGGATATATTAATATGATTACTAGTATGGTCCAATATGAACCAAGTGCTCATGAAAGCTCTTAGAGTAGCAGCTTTATAATCCTGTGGTTCCAGTAATTTTGGAACCAAATACAAAACTAATTTCTTCAAATTAATTTCTCCTCAATAAGTATTTCAGCAAAGGTGTCGATTTAACTACAAAACTGATGGGACAACATTGGTGGTAAAAGTGAGTACTTTACCAGTATACAGACATGTCTGCATGTTTCCATGTGAAGTGACAAATAAGAAAAGTCCATTTCAATGTCATCTTCTTATTACATTGCATTAAAATCATTGAATTAAATAGAAGTTATAAGAATGCTAGGGTTTTTTTATCTACTCTTAAATCAATTATCATAACTCACAAACCTCTAAATCTTTCATCCAAGTGGGAGAAGTATAGCCTTTTCATTACCCTGTCAAAATAGACAGCTGAAATGGAAAATGATAGATCAAAATGAATAAGGGCAAGAGAGAGAGAGATGAATTTAGCAAAAATTGCTTCATCTTGAGCAGCTATGGTCATCCAATGTAGCTGCAAATTAAAGATATACAAGAAAATGGTTCAGCTAGTTGTTACCAGGTTGCAGCTGTTCTGTCCCAGTCAGCTCTACTTCTGTTTACTGGCTGGGTGAGGAAGGAGACATGTTCATCAGAATCCTCACTGGACAGATGGCTGCTGCCTATCAGCTTTTGGCTGAACGTACAAATGAGTCTGAAGCAGTGTACAGGCTTCAGTCAGTATTTTGTATGGGCCTGGCTTAGATTAAGTCTGCTGTTATCTTCAGAATCTTTTCACTCTTTTGATACTACTGATTGTCTAAATAGTGTGAGAGCAGAGATAAAAAGATGTAAAAAAAATGAAAAATTACCTTAAAGCTGTCTCAAATATTTCTCCATTTATTCTCCCAGATGTATTTCTGGGGGTGGAAAAAAACAACCATCTCAAATATATCAAATACATACTACTGGAGAAATCTGTACACTTACAGCACTGAAACCTGTAACTCCTTGTTATATAAATGTACTTACATTGCTCTCCAAAATCAGCTCCCGGTCTCCTTAGCAACACAGCCTGCAAAGAGCTCATCAGCCTAGTGTTCTGCTGCATGTGCAAGTTTCCAAGTCACCTGGAAGATTTTTGGTTTGGTACTCAGAACTTCCCTTAGAGCAATTCAAGACAGTGGTGAGGGAGATTCTTCTTTTGCAGATCATTTTGTGAAAGCCATAGTTCATTGAAATATGTAAGCAGTGAACCAAGGATTCTTCTGAGAAAAAGAGAATTTTCATAGCAGAATTCTGAGCAACTTATTCACATCCTCCTTCCCATCCTGTGCCTCACAACCACAGAATGTCTTTATGTTACCCAAAAGGTTTATGGCTTTCTTGATTCATGTGCCCTATGCTGAGAGCTTAGAAAGGGAAAGCAAAGACCATCAGTTATTTCTGTAGTGGATGTGTTGGGTGGCTTTGAGCTGCAAACCCCAGGATCCTGCCTCTGCGTCCAAAATAGGCTGGTGGGAAAAGTGATACAGCAATGAGATCACTCTGTCCTTCTAGACAATTTCCTTTTTCCTATGTATTTATTAAATACACTGGGAATAATCTCTCTATTAAGTGAGGCCCACTATGTGAATATGGCCAAAGGTTCAACTGGAGGGAAAGAAAAATACGTTCTTGTACCAGGCGATTTTCCTGCCTGAACAAGTGAGGAATAGGTTTGTGGCTTGTTTGCTGGACCTGGAAGAACTGGTGTGTCTCAGACATACCCAAATCTCGAATTTCCCTCAGCAAAGAAAGCTGGGATGGTTTTTTCTTTATGACATTAAATAATAGGAACAAAACTTAAAAGTCTGTGGTTGAAGCCTTTGAGTGGAGAAGTTACACTACTCGACTGTGCTGCTAATGCCATGCTATACACGTCTCCCAGTTCCAGGTCTGGGAGTATGTTGTGTTTGTACTGTCTGTACTCTGACTGCTCTGCAGCAAAACATGGCTGGATCTATCACTGCTTTATTAGCATTTCTGCTCCAGAGAAATGGAAAACCACCAGCCCCAGAAAAAAAAAAACATTTAATTAGATTTTCCCACCACATCCACTTGGATCCAAGGGACTTGCTGAATATTATGCTGCCTCCAGGTAATATAGGAGAAGGGCTTCTCCAGTCTGTAACAATCTCCTGCTGGGGGGGATTTACTCATATTACTGTAATGCTCTGTAAAATAAAATTTAGCCTGACAAAAAGCAGCTGCAAGTGAACAACTATACTGGTTTCTGATGCAAACTTGACTGAGTGGATTGTACGCTACATATAATTTTAAGTAAAACTATTTCTTGTATGCAGTTTGTGACTAACTAAAGTTGTCTTATAGCTAAAGTGTAGAAGATATAAATGCAAATTATTTTACCAACAGATTTTACGGCTGTGTCACTTACAGGATATATAGTACCTTGAACCTCATAGCACATGTATCATTTCTCACTGTTAATCTGTAAATAAATCTTAATAAGCGAGAATTCCCTAAACTGAAACAAATAAGATCTCTGATTCTCATTTTTCCCTCTATTCATCATAATGAATTCAAAATAGGAGAAGTATTTTCCAGATCTGTTATTGCAAGCTAAATAAAAAACAGAAGTAAGAAATACAGGAAGACTTTCCTTTCTGTATAGTTTGTTTCCCAGCCTCTTTTACAAGCCTTTTGTCCTGAAAGCAATTTAGTTTCCAGTGAGAAGCTGCACCAGTCAAAAGTGTGGAGAAATTTTGAAATGCAGCAAGATAAATGTTTAATCAGCATTGCCTTGTTGATAATTTTTTGTCCATGGTAGTGCATTAGAAAGATTGGCTTATTTTCATTTAATGTTGTTTGTTAATACAAGTGATTGTAACTCATCTTTCATTCACTTCAGGCAGTTATGTGGTTATGGAATGAGGCAAGTTCTGATTTAATTGTCCTTTGCTTATACAAAATACTGATTATGAAGTTACTTGGCTTGGCAGTAAGTGGTGGCTAAATGTACTATTTTACAAAATACTTTATTAATTAAAGATCAGTGTTTAATCAAATTGACTCTGTATGTTCAGTCTGTTTATGATTTAATTTGCGTCTGATGTTTATACAGGCTATTTTCAACAGCAAAAAGCAGAAAATCACCTGAAATTATTTTGGGGAGTTCAATATAGAGAACAAATCCTTACCTATGGCTAACCATACTGAAAACTGCCCAAATTTGACAGTACCACTATACCATATAGAAAAATAATTAGGTTTTCCTCCATATAATTAAAATCTGCACTATAACTGCATATGCATGTGAATTAGAGACACATTTCCATGGGAAACTTTACCTCTGGCATTTCCTGACTTTTGGGTACTTAACTGTGCAATCTTCGTGTTTTCTTAACTTGGAGCTCTTTTTTAAATGGAATGTTTATTTGTGTAGGAGACAGATAATGATCAAATATCTTCCTGTGAATACGGACAAGATGTAGGAGCCAACTGCTTGCAGACTCCACCATTGGAGGAGCATCCAGTTTTGGGGTCCAGAAACACCAGCCCCTAAGCAACCACACCGTCTACTTTTTCATAAATAGGTTATAAGATATACTCCTTCCAGCAGAGGGCAGTGGAAAGGTAGACGTATGTGTATAAAACAACATTTTTATGTAATTTAAGAGAGAAAATTCAAACATTCATTGAAAAAAAATTGTAATTAAATAGATGACAAGCAAGAGAGATAATTTGCCATACCTTTCAGATATAATGTGATTTTGCTTTGACTTTATCCCAAGAAATACAGAGAAGACCTTTTGATTAACAAAGGAATGCCATTATGAAAAAGACTGTAGTGCTGAAGAATTAACAAAATGTCGATTTCTGAACTGAATGCCTTAATCACAAAAAAGTATAATTTTTTGGGTGACACAATTTAATGTTCATCTTTCTGACAACTATTTTTTTCTGTGTAGGAAAATGTTAGATTAGTATTTTCTGTCAAAGGAAAAGAACTCATGAGGATATTGGCCACAGTATCATTCCTAATAAAAATACTGTTTGGACACATAAAAGAGACATGTCTTTAAATACTTACTATGAGATACAATGTTCCAAATGCTCTCAAAATTGTAAGACCCTAGACAGGTTAGAAGTCACATACCTTGAGATTGCAATTGCATGGTTGTGAATAAGTAAGTTTTAAAGTTGTTATTGATACCTATGAAATAGCTTTTTTCATTGCCTTTTCATATAGAATATCCACTTTGAGAGTTTGATGCTCAATCTCTGAAGATTAACAGCTTTGGTGGTACACTCCTAAAGCCAGAGGCAAATGCTAAACAAACATGCTTCTTACTTTTATGCAGGCTGAGGTTCTGTTCTCTTACAGCATCCTCTAGAATTTGATAAATGAAACCTCTCTTAAAAGCTACCTTCAATCAAATAAAAGAACAATAGAATTTTCAGTGCAATAGAGAGCAGCATTCAAGTAAATCAAGACCAGTATTTGATGGGAATGCTTGAAAAGAAGGTAAATGTAATAGATGATCAAATCCCCATTTTCTGTCTCTTTTCCAGATTGCAGGTGCTTAATCGAACAACAACATATTCTCTAAAACTAGACTCTGCTTTTCTTAAACACTTTCTATTAACTAAATTTAATCCAGGCAGTTTGTGATAATAGTTCTACTGGAAAAAAAAAATAAAAATAAAAATAAGAAGAACCCGGGG
>JASSUY010013981.1:0-21143 GCA_032466535.1 Forpus xanthops
TGATACCATGCAGTGCCCCCCCCCCCCATCACCTGGTACCAAGCTCGACTACACAGTGCACCCCATCACCACATACCAAATCCCGGCCATGCTGTACACCCCCTCCTGCACCACCACCCTTCCGGGTCTCTGCTCTCCGTTTCTGCATCCTGGGCATGACCTGCTGCGGTATCGAATACCTCTTTGGTCAGTTTGGGTCAGGTGCCCTGTCACTCCCGGCTTCCTCCCGGCTCCCCTCTTTCGTGGCAGATCATGAAACTCTGAAAGTCCTTGGCCAGCCTAAACATTTTAAGTCATAACTATGAACACTGGTGTTATCAGCACTGTTCCCAAGGCGAAAATCCAAAACACAGTGCTGCACCAACTACTACTTAAAGGAGAAAGATGACTTGCTGTTGAACCCATGACACTCAGGCAAAAAATTTGGGCCAGCCATAAGTATCAATATTTTTTTAAAAGAAATTTGATAGCACACATCAGAAGAATTGACTGTCATTGATCTAAGTAATGGTTTGTGGGTTTTTTTTTTGACATAGACAATACAGAAACATGGCTGCATATAAGAAGATTTATGCTTTTATACATTTGAGGAAGAAGAGCAAATATTCCCAGAAGAAAAAAAAAAACCCAACAAACTATGCTAAAGTCAACTAATAGATTATATATCAATATACCTAAATTAAATTAATACTGTCTCTGATTGCAGACAGTCTTAAAGAAAAACCAAAACCAAACCTAGGCACTCAGTATCACTCCTCTTGATTCATAAGAAAGCCTGCTTAAAATTCCCAAAGGCCTTACCAAGCATAGACTCAGACTTCCAAGCACACTTTTTATTTACTTCTGTGCCTTGTCATGACCCTGCTGCGCTATCAGGTACCTGCCCTGGACAGTCTCTAGGAAGCAGGTGGCAAGAACAAGCATTACCTGAGCAAACTTCAGTGTAATTATATTTATTTAAACAAGCAGTTTACTGTAATAATTTCCATACCTCCTTTCTCTCCTGTTTTCCTATTTGTCTTGTATACAGGAGCAGGGGAAAACATTCCCCACCCTCAGACACAAGCCATTTTTTGAGCATGACTTGTACATATTTCGAAACTTTGTAGTATGAGTAACTCTCCAGAGTCCCATCAGTTCCAGCCCAACTGACCAATTCCAGCAAACTTTTAATGTGCCACCCTATGTCCCCTGCACTTTCCTTTAGCTGCTTTTCTCTCCTCCCTCTGGTCAGACTGCTGGGAGGGCTATAGTAGCTAATGGGAGAGAAATGGGAAGCACCCTGGGGGTGGGTTTTATCACAGCTCTGGCTCTGAAACTGGCTCTTCCTTCACTTCCTTATTTCCTCTTGCTTTTCATCTTGGGGCATAAGGAAGTGGCATCCAGCTGCAAAGTCTTCTGCTTGACCTAAGGGTAAATCAATCCTCTTCATGCTCAAATCCCACCCCACAGCACATGACAGGCAGCTTCATCACTGCTTGGTTCTGCTATCATGTACTGTTGCCCACAGGAGGCAAACAATCTCCATCAGGGAGACTTTTGTTGTATCCTCATGTTGCTGCATCTTTCTAATCATAAAAATATCAAAACCAATGGTTCCACAGAAGAATGTCCCCATTAGAAAGTGAAGCAGTGAACTGGCTGCATGTCTGTTAAAAAATGAGATGCTTTTGTTTCTCTGCCACAACCAGGATCTGACAGATACTTTTGCAAAGTTCACAGCACCGTCTATACTGATGCTCTCCCCCTGTAACTGTGCTACAAAAAAGAAAAGAGACACTAAACTTGTTGTTATCGTGGTAACAGAATGACAAAAGCTTACTGGCATGTACGCAATAAGCCTCCTCTCCTCTGTCTCCTCAACAAAATAACCCGCTTCATCTTACTACATATTATCAAGACATTTCTGCCTGAGATCACCACTCCTCCAGTAAGAGCTATACTATCTCCACCCAAATGGAAAGAAAGGGTGATTTCTCCTTGGGGAAGGTGACTCAGGGTTTGGTGGCAATACAATGTACATTAAACAAAGTCCACAACAGAGAATGCCAATACTCTTACTGCATGAAAGGACATTTAACAATGTTGCTAAACACTTGCACAATATTTTTGACTGAGAGATGCCCAAATTCTTCTTAGGGCAAGGATAAAAAAGATACACATAAGTACCTTGTTCACTGATGCACAACTTAGACACCTCAAATGATGGAACTATTAATCAGTGATATATCTCCACTGACTTGTGTTAAGCAAATGGAATTGAAGGGATAGATCAATGAGTTAACATGTTGATGGACAGAAATATTATAAGAGCATATTAGCACCAATAGCTAGCTATCTTTTTAGGAAGAAAAGTAACTAAAACCTGAAGCAATGCAACTAACAATATTGTTATAAAGGAGCTCAAATCTGCAGTTAGAGGGAAAATAGTTTTCCTTGTCTATGAGCAGATGATCCCAAAATTTCAAAGTCTCAAATTTAAACATGATTTAGAGAATGTAAAAGTTCATCCCAGAGGCAAAGGCCTTCAGAAATCTTTTGGCACCACAGTTCAGGATAGTTATCACAAATTGCAGTGATTAAGAGGGATGATAAGAGCTGTGTGGAAGGTGGGGTAAGTCTGAAGGAACATATTTAGTCCAGATGAAAGATATCAGGTTGTCTAATACCAGATTTCAAACATATAAGAAAGCTTCTGCAAAAATTATAACGATCAATTGCTCTCATATCCAGTACAGGCAGGACATAAAAATGAAGAGATGAGGACTCATGTGGGACTGGAAAGAGCTTTCTAAGTTCAAGAATAAGCTACATAGCCCATTTTGTAGACTCAGAGCTTACAGAAAGTTTAGAAACAGCTGATATATATATATATATATATATATCAGGGAACATCTAGGTCCAGCTATTTCTATGTGGATCAATCAAGCTGTATGTGATACATTGAGGGCCGTGTAGATTTAAACTTCTGTGGTTCCAAATACTTTTGAATATTCGCCATTTTTTGACTTCTTTCTTTTTTCCCCCAAAAACCCCAAATTGAAGAAGGATGTTTAAAATGGTCTCTTACTGTCTTCATACTGCTTTGACATGTGAGAAGCATAGAAAACATTACTGTGAGGTTTCTCCATGATTGGCAAACTAGTTTAGGTTGCTTGTGGTTGCTGCCCCCCCCCCCCCCCAGGCTGAAGGCTACAGAGGCCCTCAACAAGTGCAGCTGGGTTGCTGCTCAACACCAGTAGCTACTGCAGCTGCTCTTCTTCCTGGACTCCACTTGTAGCTCCTATTACTTAGCATAAAACTAATATTTCATCTAGCCATCACAGCTGGAAGAAACAACATATCTGAAATGTGCTCCAGGGAAATGACCTAACACCAAGTAAAACCCACAAAGAGCACTGCTGCAAAAAGTTCTTTCTCAGTCCTCAAAACCAAGGCAGAGAGTCTGAGTGAAAATCAGATGGCTAATTAGCACTGTGAAAAGGCTGAAGAAATCTGACCGGAGGGAGTGGTCACCATTCTGTCTTTTATAGCCTTGTTTGTTAAATTGGTTCACGACACCAAAAACAACAGGCACTTCTTCTCAAAACATCCCAGGAGCTGAAGTCTTTTCTCCCCGGTCAATGGTGACTTGTAGGAGTGTACAGCTTTGTGGTTATCTCACCCACACACATATCTTCTTAAAAACGTGTTGGTGAAGGAAACTCAGTGATCCATCCAAGTGATAGCTCTGAAGATGTGGGGAAATATGGTTCATTGACCTGATTGAAGAAGCTTACCACTGGGGAAATCCTGTAATAGAAAATGTCAAAATTGCATGATCAAATCTTTGAATGCAAATCAGAGATCCAGGAATGATTTAGATCTGCTTTTCTCAACCTCTGAGGCATCTAAGTGACTACCTTTTAAAGATGATAAAGCCTATGTCCATGCAGCTGTGTGCACTCTGCTGCTCAAGTCCTCAGCCCTGTGAACACTCACCATGAAGCTGGTGGGAGCAGAGGTTGGTGAATACCATGATCCAGGATGAGGACTAATTGTTAAGGACTTGGTTCAGCAGAAGTAGTGCTTACTCAGGGGATTGGTTGGATACTGAAGTCTGATCCTGTGCTAGAAAGGGTGCATCATATCCTGAGCATATCACTTTCATGAACTCTGCTGCTGTTATCTGTGCAAAGTTGGGAGAGAAAGATTGAGGCTGTCCTGGTAGCTCACAGCTCCAGTGAGTGAGACCAAGGCCAAAGAGTTCCCATCAGTAAGTGATGTTGGATGCAAAAATGACTGAAGATTTGGCTTTCTGGTCTACATGCACTGGCAGGGGCTGAGCTGTTCCACTGCTGCCTTTTTCCTGTCTTACACTACATACATCAATGAGAGAAACCCCAAAGAAGTTGGAAAATAAGCTAAGAATTATCCTTTGCTGAGTCACAATACTGAAACAACAAGGATGTAAGTGAAAACCCAAGCATGCAATAATGTGGTTATATGATCCGTTCATGATGAATGCAGTAGTTAAATAATATTCATTAATTGCATTCATATAGCTATGATTAGCCACTGTGGTAATCTTTAAGCTGTTTTAGTTCAGGTGCAGGCAGCTTTATGCTCCACAAAAGATGCAGCAAAAGGAAAGAACAGTAAAATTTGTTTTGTGCTACCTACACCCTTGGCTCCCTTGCCCACTCTTTCTTGTACAAATTACAGGAACATGCGGTGCGCTGTTTTTTAATTCTCACGTGGCTTGTCAGTATTAAATGTTGGTAACACAAGCATTGCACATGCTCCAGACCTGCCTCCACACCTGGGGTCAGGCAGCAAATACAGAGGGAGGTGGGCAGCAGCTGCTCTGCTGCTCTGAGAAAATTCTCTCTGTTGGTTGCAGCCCCCACAGCTTGCATCACCAGAGCTGAATCTGACAGATTCAGATAGAAAAGGACCCTGAACTTCTGCCTTAAATGACTACTCAATTCCAAATCAAATAATATTAAAAAAAAAAAAATTCAATTATGCACTTTAATGTTTGGCAAGCACAGAAATGTATAAACTCACAAAGGAGATGTCCTTATTGCAGTGTGAAAATGGTAAAGATAATACTGCAGTGCAAATGTTTCTCATTGTTTCAAATGTATCCTCCTGGCTTTAAGGAAAGACTTGAAATATATTATTTTTCATTCCCAAGGAGGTGTAGATGAGATTCATCTCTTTTCTATGAAGGCTTTATTGCTTTCAATGGACCATGCATACAGTCTACAACTATTTTTTCACCCAGGGACTTTAATGCTCTTGGTCCAAGAATTCTGTTTTCTTTCTCATTCATTTTGTCTACTATATTCTATTTTAGAATATCATGTCACCATAATTTTCTGATTCCCCCAGTTAATAGGAGTATAAAGCAATTCTTCCTATCAACCAAGTAGCTGTCCTTTCAGAAGAGGGGATATTTGTCATGCATTGGCATGTAACAGTAGAATGTTTACGCTAAGCCTCAAATCATAACAATATTTAAGCAAGTGCATGAAATCTTTCTTTGTCGCACATAACAACATTACTAAGGAAGAAGGAAAAAAAACCAAGCCATTGAGACAGACTGAGTGGGTTTGTTACTAAAGTTAGTTCCTTGTGTTGACTTTGGCCTTAGTTCTTGACTGGACCAGACATAAAGTACATTTCTTTCATTTGGTGTTTACCTGCTCTCCTCACACACATTTCACTGCAATTTGCAAGACTTGAAAAAGAGTGTGTAAAGCCCCCAGTCCAGTATATTTCTTGTCCTGTTCTTTTCTCATCACAAACAGCATTTACAACTAAAGTTGTTTGCAAAGAGTTTTATCTGATTTTGTTACCTCCCAGAACAAGTTTTCTCACAGTGATGCAAGTTACTTCTTCACATACAACCTTTTAGTAAGAGCAGTGTCCTTGAGAATGAGATGGCTTAGCATCTAGCAACACATCCACCCAAAATACTCAACTGCCTGAATATTATTTCTGGATTTTATCTACATCCCACATTTCTGCAGGGCTTACCCCTCTGTCCAAATAGTGACAATTTTATTTCAGAAAAAAAAAAAAAAAAACAACCCGAAACTCACACGATCCTCTTTGCAGAAGAATAAGGTGTGAAACACAGCACATTTTGGAAACTGGACACTAACACTGCAAGCACCACATGCAGAAAGCTTGAAACACCTGATGGTGTTCTCAGTCTCTTTTACTCATGGAACAGCTCTATCTTTCATGAGGCTCAAGTTTAAACTTCTACCATAAAGACTGTGAACAGGTGAAGTTAGCACTAATTTATAATTCCTAAGTAGTCTGATGCTTTAAATTACTCAGCATTAGCTCCTCTGTCATCTAAATTCTCAGAAATAGAGCTAAGCTTCATGGTTTTCATAGCTGCCATTTAAGTGAGTCACAGAATGACAAGAAATGACATTTGGTGGCAGTCTTGTGGTTGGGACATTGTGTGTCTCAGATTGCTCAAAATGTTTTCACCCTCTACTAAGGTATCACTGAACTTGCTTACTCCTTCAGAAGATACTTTTCAGGTCATTTGTAAACCCTGAGTCAAGAAGTGGAATGATCTCTAAAGCTAAGATGGCATCGGTGCACCACTGTATGGTAAAAAAGTCATATCACTTTTGCACCACAAAACCTCAAATGGTTTTGCTGAGCAATTATATGCTATGGACTTGACCATTACCCCTTCTCAACTCAGTGCTTTGCCTCTTCTCCAAAGGGATTTTTTTGTGTATGTAGGTGGTTTATGAGTAATCTTTTTTTCTCAAAGTAGCAGCAGCATTAGGAATGCTGGTAAAAAGCCAGGTCAGCTTACAGCTTTGAAATGGCACCATCCACCCACACGACAGTAATCAGTAATTAAAATTAAGTCAAAACTATGCTTTTGTAAATGTGCGGGTGTCACAGAAGAGGAGAGAGAGGCAGGGAGAAAGCTACTTCTTCAGTCCCTGTGTACTATTGCTTTTGTATACTGGGGCCCAGGTAATTGTTACCAAAGAACTGTGCATTTTATTGTACTGAGCTAGAAAAAGAACCTAGCTGAATTTCCCAAACAAAACAAGTAAGCTGGGAAAAGCATTACCAAATTTTTAATGGCATTTAACACATGATAGAAAGTAATTCTTACAAAACCTGGAAGACATAGAGATAATGTAGGAAAAATCTTGTGCATTCCTTTCTGTACTATCAAGCCTACAAAACTTCCAATAACGTGTCAGTGCTCCATACATTTTACCTCCCGAGAACGCTCCACAGCAACAGATAGCCTGGTGATGTCTCTGGATTTGCAGAGGCCTTCTATATCAGGTAAATCAGTCTGTTGTCTCTGATCAACATTATATTTTCTACAAGTTGTTATGAAGAGGCTTAATGAATAAACTTACACTCAAATACAGATTGAACCATAAATTCTACCTTCATGGCATTGAGTGAGGAAGAGCATTGCTTTTAAAACTGTGGGTGTCAGTTTTTTCCTGGGAGAGTGGGTGTGGGATTTTGGGAAAGGTTTTAGGGTAAGTCACAATCCGTTTGGTAAGTTACGTGGGCTGGGTAAAGGAAGTGGCTAGTCTGAAAGACATAAGCATCACTTGTGGAGAAAGTTTAAATACCTCCATCACACACAGATTTAGCATCAGAGGGCAGGAACTAGAGACCAGAAGTAAAGGTAACTAAAAGAATAATGGACCCAGAAGAGTTTATGGGTAGCTACACCAGCATCCTAAATATTTTTGTTGTCTTTGTATTCCTTTATATGAATTCAGAGCATCATCTTCCTGCACAAACGTTTCTGCTAGCACTAGCAATTGTAAGTCTTCTTTTAAGCTTCACCAAATCCAGGCACCCATGTGTTTCCTTCACAGGAGGCTCTTCTCAGCAGTTTAACTCTGCTTAACATGTCCCTGTGATTGCAGCACAGGAGAAAGCTCTCTGTGATTTCAGGATTAGCTCTTTTGAAAGGGATGGGATCTGAAGGTGGGACAGTGAAGGTTTGCCAAGAGTCTCTTTTTCCTGCTTCACTGCCATGATGTTATTCTTTTCAGAGGGAACACGAATACACAAAGGAGCCTGCAATAAAAGGCTGCGAGGAGCTTTTCCTTCTCAGGTTTCTATTTCACCGGGTAGTGCTATATTGTATCAAGGGCAAATAGCTTATCAAATCTCTGTCACAGCTAGCACACAGAAGAGAATACTGCTAGCTGGCAGTCATTTATGTTTCCAGTGGCTAAGATTAAAGGAACTGCTAGTGAAATTTCGATTATACTAAATGTATCTTCAATTCCGTATGTCCCAAGTCTTGGCAGAAACAGAGAAGCCCCACAGTTTTAATTTTGGTTTGGTTTGGTTTTGTGTGTTGCTTTTGTTTTTTTTTTTTTTTTTTAAAAAAAAACACTTCACTTGTGTACAGGTGAGGTGAGTTTGGTTTTTAGTGTTTACTGATAAATCCAAAGAAAGAGGGTTCATTTCTCTAGAGCTGCGGAAAATGCCTAGCATTATCAGTCATTGACTGAGTTGAAGAAAGCCTTGCGCTGCTTTATTTCCTGTTGCAATTGGAGGAATTGGTGAGCTTTACTGTAACTTGATGATTTACTTTATTAATGATGCTATACACTGAAACTGTGTATAAGGCTGTCAAGTTTCAGAAGGTGAGGAGCTTTGCCAGAAAAGCAGGAAAATATGATGGAGGGAACAAATAATAAAAAAACCCTCGGAGATGCTTCTGGCAATGATTCATTAAGATGATAAAAACATATGATGAACCTCAGGTTGCAGGAGATCACACTGCATAAGATAAGACATAGTTTAGCTCACATGCACCTCATGAATATGCTAGAGCTAGAACAAGATAAACCATGCATATAGCCAGTTAAAATAGGCTGGAAGGAGAAACAGCATATTTTGAGGCACACAGAAGTATAGGGTAGTTTTACCATAGTAGGACAAATTCTGACTTAGGACAGAAGATGGGCAACTAGGTTTATAAATACATTAGTATGGAGACCCATCAATAGGAAGGATAACTTGAGAGACTAAAATTGTTTTGTGGTGCTGGGACACTCAAAACCAATCCTGTCTGGATGCATTGTAAATTCAGACCTTCCTGTTCAATTATGCAGCGACCCAGATCAAACATGAAGTATTTTCCCAGCTCTAAAGTAGCTCAAGCTTCAGCTGGTTAAAATGCTTCCCATTCAATTCAATTCAGGTTCATCCAATTGTGTCCTTAGCAATATTCACCCTGAGAAGAGTACAGAGGCTCATCTCACTGTGAAGTGTTCTTGAAGGCAATTTCATTTTCCCTGGGAGTTACAAAATATCTATGCCAACATAAATAGCCTGAATGAGTGAAGATATAATTACTGCTCCTCTCCTCTCCTCTACTGAGCAATACTATTCTTTCCTGGGCTACCACTTATAGACATGCCATCATTGCTGATATGGTCATTTCCAAGAGAGATTGAATATGAGATGCAAGAGCTCACAGGGACTTTTACTACCTTGCCTAAGGCTGGTTGTCTTACACCTGGAGCTGGAAGGCTTCATGGGCTCAGCTGTGATATGTACTTTGACTCCTGCTGATTAAGCATCTGCTTACTTGCTTTTAGTTACAGGTGGGTTTCAAACTGGTATTTTAGCAATGACTGACAGAAACAAGTTATTTGCTGTATTGATTATTGTCCTGTGGTGAGGGGTCTGTTTTCTCCGCAGTCAGCCAAATTTTTAGTACCAGAGGCAAAGAGGTAGGATTGTTTTAGTTGTTTTTTTTTTTTTTTTTGTTTTATTCATCTTTTACATACTCTATTAAGTGATGAGCTGCAGAAGCTACTATGGTTTGTCAAAGATCAAGGTAGAGCAGGTGAATTTCAGTTGCATCTTATGTGTATGCTCTAAAAACTAGAAAGCTTTCCAATACCAATAAAGCTGTGCTGAAAGAGTTTATTTGCCTTTGCCTCTTGCTCCCTCTGGTCTCCTGATATTCTACAGTGCAGGAAAATGCCTGGGCTCATCTCTCAGAAAAGTCTCTACGAACATGGTAGGAACTTCTGTTGCCCCTTGCTGTTGTCCATCTCCCTGAATGGACCTTGAGGAATGAAAAATAGCATATTTCCTTGGAAACACCAGTGATACCTCTAACCAGTCTTAATCCATAAGCTTTCCTATAGATAGATGCTGAGTAGGCTAGATAGAATTCATCCTGGTTCAGTCTGTTTTGCAAAACTAACTATTCTCTTGTATAAAAAGCAAGCAGAGGAACAAGCTCTTCAGGACCTATTGGTTGGGGCAAGTTGGGACAGAACTAGCACAAAGGCAGCTTCAGCCCAAGGTGGACTCAATTTGGATCCATTCTACTACGACAAGGATCTAGGAGTGTATAAATGCTTGTACCACAGATAATTCTGGGCCATGCCCTGGTGAGGACTGAGATGTAATGGAGTTAGTCCATTCGAGGGCTGCAGAGGGTTTATAGATCCTGCTGTAAACCCTCTGGTTTTAGGGGCATCTGGTAAAAATGCACCAGGGCTGAGAACTAAGTACAGATGTGGGGGCTTATTTTGTTTTGTTGCAGATTGTAGAATTGGTAACTGAGTTGCTGGATTAATCTGCTCTTGCTTTCAGACACAAGGCTGTGCAACCCAAAAGTATGTGGGAGTCTGTACAGGCAGAAACTATGCTGCAGAAGTGTGAGGTGAGTGAGACTTAAATGAGAATGGCAGACCAGTGCCAGGGCTGTTCCTTACAGAGTTAACTGTTGTCTTTAGTGTATTTCTTGGGACATGCCCTACAGTAACAAGCTTCAAGTGCTGTGTTCTTTCACTGTTGTATACCAAATGCTATTGCTGAGGTTTCACTGAGCTGTGCTGTCTGGGTAGGGAGCTGGGAGTCATTCAAATGCTGAGGCATTTGATTAGCCAGCCCTGATATGGTCTGTGAGACTGCTGACAAAAATCCCTCCCTTGTCAGTAACTGAGAAAGGCAGCAAATACTACATGGGAAGCCTAGTCCTGCAGCTGGTGGTACATCCCCTCTCAGGTGGGGCTCAGCTATACCTTCTGTAGCTAGCGGGAGCAGACAGGGCAGGTTCAAAATATGGTTCCCTCCAGATGTATTAAGAAAATACTAAACTTAGCCAAGGAGAGACTCCTTTTCATGTGAAGCCACAATTATTTTTTGTTGCTTTGGTTGAGAGCATTTAAGAGGAGTGCTCCTGTTTGCCCGGGGGAAACTTAGTCTATGTCTGGACTACAGTGCAACACTGGCTGCTGGTCTGTGAATAGCACTTGCACACAGCTTGTTTTAAAGAGCACATATTTATGTTTTCAGAGCTTGTTTTCAACCTTTGTAGAATACACTACTACTGGCAGCCATCCACTAGCTCTGCTTATTTGGGGGCTTAGCTACAGTGAATCATGCTTAGAGAATAGGTCATGTTCTTGATTGCTGAAACACTGCTTTTCTGCAGTACAGGATTTTTTAAGTGCAAATATTTGCAGCTTTCCCAAAGCCACAAAAATACTGTTTATCAGTACCCTAGAGATCAATGCTTAGACCAAAAATATTAGTGCAATCAGCAGGGTGTTTTGCCTTACCAGAAATGTATTTTAAAGGCAAATTAATTGCTTTGTGGTTACATATATACCTACACATACACACACAACTATGAAACTCCAAAGACATGTCTTAAAATACACATTTTACAGCTGTGATAGAATGGGATTTTCATGGAAGATTACTGAGTTGACATTTTTATAAATAATGTTTGAGGCCTCAAATAAAACTTATTTGTTTCCTGTCTCAAGTGTCTGCCAAATACTTCTGATCCTTGGGAGACTTAAAAAAAAAAAAAAGGAATAGGCTCTCTCTAGCCCTATAATACTTCTGTTACCAGATTGTACAGTTGCATTTATTGTTTTGTTTGGTTTGTTTTGTTATGTTTATTTTTTTGTGTGTGTGTTTTTTGTTTGGTTTTTCTTTTTTTTTGTGTGGGTTTTTTTTTTTTTTTTTTTTTTTTTTTGGTTTTTTAGTTTTTTTTCTCCTCTCTTATCTGAAACACTGAATTCTCTTTCTCATCTGTTCTTGAGTTTTGCCTATGTTGGATATTTTTGCCTTCTTGTTATCACTGAAAATTTTACTATAAATCATCCCTTGAAAATATCAAAGCAGCTTTCAGCACTGGTTTTGAAACAACTTGCTTTTATTTCATGGTACAGCTCAAGTTGCCTTTATTTTACTTGGAGCTCCCAAGATCTTATGATGAAAGTACTGTAGTCTCTGGCTTTTTCAGGGTTTTTACATTTTAAATGATGTGTCTCACAGGACAGTCCTAAGAAAGAAAAAGAGGCTGCTGCATGATGCATCCACAAATGAACCCACCTAGGGATATGTAATGAGCACCCGGGTTCCTGTGCCAATGACTGAAGCTTTAAATTTGTAGTAGTAAAACAGTGAAAGCAAGTTAAAATTACTTCCTAAATTGTCCAGCTAAGAGGAGATTAATTAAAACATTGTAAACCATGGTTCTTGAAAAGGAAATAGAGAGGACACTGATTTCTTGTTTTTACAGCAAATGTAGTACAGTGATTTTGTGATGAAGACTTCTGAACCCAGCAAATTCCCAGAGAAAAGAGCCTTTACACATAACAACAACAAAATGACAGAAAGAAGGGGTTTCTAGTCTGCATTTTAAAGAAGCTTCTGGAAGGTTTGGTCACATTCAAATCTGATGTTAGTGAAAACGACTAAATATTATATGCATGAGCTTTGATGAATGTATGGGCTTGTTTGGAAAATGTCCCAGAAGAATGGATGCTTTGTAGTGTGATGTTAGGCTAATACAGGAGAAATATTTCATTGTATTTATTTGGGGGATGGTGGTGCTTGCTTTTTTTGTTTTTATTTTTACTGGAATTTGATGATGCTGCAGTGGGGGGTGCATGGGCTCCTCCAAGCTCTTTAAAAAACAGTGATGTTTGCTAACTGGGGTGGGCTGGTCTCCTCTGAGAAGTAGGCAGCATTTGCAATTCAGTTCTGATGTAAAATATTTCTCTTGTATTTGCATTATTTTCTCCCATTCTGCAGAATGAAAGTGATTTTATATAGTTTCACATTTTATGGGGGACTTAGATTCAGGGAATCACAGTTTAGGACTCTCATTTCATCAACAGTAATTTTAAAAGTACTTTGCCCACTGTGATAAATTAGGCATCACTACAGAGGCATGAAGGCCCAGGAGTGCAATGTAGAAACAGCTGTGTTATAAGTGTAAAAAGTCACTGAAACAGTCTTGTCTTTTCTGTGATAATGAGTGCTGGTTGAGAATAAAATAAGCTATAAACGAATAAGTGACATCTACACCTATCACAAAATTAAGCATAGCTAAAACCAACCTATAGCTCCCACAGGCTGCAGGGGAAGTATCTTAGGCTCAGTGGTGAACAGGTTAGGTGTTTGTTTTTTTTTTTTTTTTTTTTACTTTGGAGTTTATTTTTTTTTTTGGCCTTATCCCCCAGCTACATAACAGATCTACTGCCTTAGTGGAAGCGTGCTGCTATGGGATTCCGCAAGTCCTTTTACCAAATGAACTGAGTTCTCCTCCATGACAGCCCTTGTTACTAATTCACCTGGCACATTGTCAAACTATTAATATAATATTAATATTACTAAATGTAGGATAGATAGCAATCTTACACTTTTTCCAGTGAGATGAACTGGATAGACTTGAGGTATTTTGTGATGCCTGACAAAGAAAGTGTACGTATATGTCTACTGAATCTTAACAGGGTTGCAAAGAAGCAAAATAGAGGATGAAGACAGTCACTTAATGCAGTTTTAAAGGAGACAAATTGGGCTTCTGTGCTGCCAGAAAAATCAGCTGCTGGAACTATTCTAATCTCTTGTGCTGAACATTTCACCTGTGTTATGAGTCTTTGCACCAGTAATTTCCTTGAACATAGCATATATTGTACATTTCTTGTTCCTGCTTGCTTTCTATGCACAGGCTGAATCGCTAATAGCAACTTTCAGAAGGGGTGATGAGAAATGAATTGATGAAGGGTGGAAGCAGTAAAAACATTTTAATTCACTGATTCTTATAGCATACACTGGGAGCTCTGGCTAACAGATGGCATGGAAACACCTTTATTTGTAGACTAATATTCTTTGCTGATTTTTTGAATATGAGTATGCTTTTTAAGATAAATGTCTCAGCTAAGCATACGTGCCTATTACAATAGGACACAGCAAGATAACCTTGCACAGAGTTGCTATGCCAACCTGCTCTAAAGCTATAAGTTATTTTGTTATCATCAGTTATTTCTCATGGTCATCATGAAGATATATTAATAGCATTCACTAATAATGTTATTTATGTGTGATACCATGGTCTGAGAATAAGTAATCTCATCAGTTCAATTTGCTTCTGGTGTGAGATTAAAAATTTCAAGGGAGTCATAGCTCTTAAGAAATATTGTTCCCTGTCATGGTTTAAGGCCCTCAAACAATTCTGCTCACTCATTCCCCCCTCTTTCTTCCCCAGTCCTCGGGGGATGGGGAGGAGAATTGAAAGAATGCAACTCTCACAGGTTGAGATAAGAACACTTTAGTAACTAAGGTATAACACAAATCACTACTGCTACCACCAATAATAATGATGACAAGGGAAATACAAGAGAAAAGAATACGATCGCTCACCCAACCCCACTAAGCAGTGCACCCCCATCATCTGACACCAAGCCCTACCACGCAGTGCCCCACCCCCCCAACCCCCCTTCCGGGTCTCTGCTCTCCATTTCTATATCCTGGGCATGACGTACTGTGGTATGCAGTACCTCTTTGGGCAGTTTGGGTCAGGTGCCCTGTCTCTGCTTCCTCGACGGCCTCCTTTCCTCCCTGGCAGAGCATGAGGCTCAGAAAATTTTTGGCCAGATAAAACATTACCAAGCACTAACTGAAAACGCTGGTGTTATCAGTGCTGCTCCCAGGCCAAAAATCAAAAACACAGTGCTGTACCAGCTACAAAGAAGGAGAAAAATGACTGCTGCTGCTGAACCCAGGACATTCCCACATCGGTGCTGTAGCATCTGATCAAAGAAGATATGCCAGTGGGTAGCTGTGAGCGTTGCAGGTCTGCAGTTGTGAGATATGGCACAAGAAGAACCACCGACCTTGAATTTGCTCATTCACTCTTGAATGCAGCTGGCTTTCAGACCCACCAAGCAGCATCTCTGAATCACGAGAAGCCCCCTTGCTTTCTGCCTGTGAACTATTCTGAGCTCCCTTCCACCAGCTCCTGAAGATAGAGAGCATGTGCCTAATGGCTCCTGAATAAAATCTTAGCACAGCAGAACAGAAAAGGGAAAAATAATATAGGGAGGCCTTCTTTAGGTATTCTGCAGGCTCTTCTGGCCAGAGAGCCAAAGGAAACCAAAGCGTAAGCAAAAATCAAGCCAGTTCACCCCAAATATGGACAAAAAGTACAGAGGAGCAGCTACACAACATACTATTGCCTTGAAGGAAAGAAAAAGACTTATTCTTTTTAATCTATGCAGAGAAACTAAATTCCAGGGAAAAAGCACTGATAGCAATCCTCTGTAAACCCAAGATTAGAGTCCAGACAAAGTAAGTTTGTTCTTGTTCTCTAAACAAGAAATTTACTAGCCCACACAATGCTTTCAAAAGAGCCTCTGACCAGGTAATTGGAATCCAAAATTCTGCCTTCAAGGTTTTGTCATATATTATTCCCTGTTTGTTTTTTATCATTCAAGCTCAGACACTCCAGTGATAAACTGTTTGCTCTGTGGCCTTGCCGTGGTACATGGAAAACTTTCCATGACTGCATTGCTGTGGAACAGAAATAGCTAGGCATGTCCCAAGCAGCTTTTGAAACCTAGTTTGGATCCTGATGAAAAGAGGGATTGTTCAGAGGCTCATCACTGTCCCATACAACTTGTTTGTTTCTCTTTAAATGTGTTATATGAAAGACTGTGAAATGCTGGAAAGAGTTTTTATTTCATGTTCTCTTGATAGCTTTTAGAGGGACAGAATGCTGTGCAGTTCTTGAAGAGAATTTTTTTCAGGATTATGCAGGGGACGATTTGTCTCCCCCCACTTTATCCCTCCTCCCTCCCCCCAGTGCTGTACTGTGATGAAGGATAGAGCGATATTCCCTGTTTTTCAGGAGGTAAAATTATCTGTTTGTACTAATTCTACCCTGATGTATTGCGAAATTGAGCTTTTCCTTCTGGAGTTTTCTATAGGCAAAATTCTCTGGTGGTCTAAAGTTACTCTTGGTGCCAGCATTTCAGATACAGAGAGAGAAAAGGAGAGAGATCACTATTTTCCCTCTCCAACATTGAAATTGGAGCTGATTATATATCTTTCTTCTGACCAAAAATTCTTGGTGAATTCACATGAAGTGAAAGTGCTTCTTTTCCTTCTTTGAAGAACACCTTGAATTCCCAACATCTTTTCCTTTTTGTTTCACTTGGACAACATAACTCCTCGAACCAAAAAAAACCCAAGTGGCTACAGCAAATAGATAGCTAGCTGATTTTGTAAGAATTACTTGAGATTGTACTAGGCTAATCCTCATTCTTCAGACAGACGGAGCTGGCACTAAAACTATTATTATTGTAGTTTTATCTTTAAGAAATAATTCTTTGTATTACATATATAAGGGTAAGAATACTCATAAGTATTTTTTTTTTCCACTGTAAAGATGCATTTTAAATGAGCTTCAAGAAAATATTGATCTCAGAAGTGAACTGTAGCAAAAGGGCTTGAGGAAAAAATGAACCATTCCGTAGTTGGTGAGAAAACATGGAATTTTGCACCTTCAAGGAGTAGGCAAAAGATTCTTGCTGGATTTGGGTTTCCACACAAGCTAAGTAAATGCTAATCTTGTAATAAGTCTATTAACAGAAATATTGTTTCCGCTAGCAGTCTCAGTAGAGAAGAGAATATTGAAACAACTGATGCTAGACAGGCTAAACTTCCTACCTCCCAAATGACTTCATCCAGAAGCATTTGCAGAAACTGTACGCATCATTGTTCAATTTTATCCAATTTCTGAAAAATATGAAGGTTTTAGTCCTTAGGTGATCCAGATTACTTCAGAATTATTCTACCATTCTTGCCATTTGTAACCTCCTAGAGACACAAGAATTTTGAATTTTTCAACAGGAAAAAGCTGATAGATGTTTCTGTATAAGGGACCTCATCTGTATGGATGCATCCTATGCCTTGACAAACATCTTTTTAGCATAGATCCTCTTCTCAGCTATCCCTCTATATATCTTGTTTGATCCTAATTCTGTACCTTCTGCTCTGCCACGCACAATTGATGTCTGTGTTAGACAACTCACCTAAGCCTTCCCTTATCTGTCATCAAACTTGGACTGTTTACCTTTATTTCATAAAATTCAGAAGCTTGTAAAGACCTTGTGGCATGGCAACATGGTGATAAAACCCCACCTTCAGGGCTAGACAGGACTGTATCATAGCTTCTGACACTGGGCTTTTCTATATCCAGTGCTCTCACAGCCAGGTTTTCCAGAAGATACTCTATTAATAGGTTAGAGCCAAGCTCTATTCACAATGAACCATGGAAAGAAGAATCCTAAGATAAATACCCTTAGGAGGAAAAATACTTCAGCACTCCAGAGCTTTTGAATTGGAAACTTGAAGTTCTTGTTATGATGGAGTCAAGGTTTCCAGCTGTGACACTGTGACCTGCTGTTTCATTTCAGTGATGTCACTTCATAGGAAATAAGCAATTTAAAAAGTTTCCCAGGACATCATAATGCTGTTTAATAAACAAACTATGTCTTTAGATAATGGCTCTGAACTCCAAACAGTTAAAATGTTTTTGTACATCTCCTGGTAAGCTCAGTTTCTGTGGGCCCCTCAGTCAAGTCTAGAAAACCATGAGGATGCTGGTCAAGTATCTTTCTCACCAGCTCCCGTGCCCCTTACTAGAGGGTTAGAGAAGCCACATCTGATTGATCAAACAGCTCTGAAGTTTAAGGAAAATTTGGGGATGTTGGCGGGATAAAAAAGGTTGGAGGACACAAAACCTATGCAAAGATGAGGAAGAAGCTTTGCCTGACTGACTCCAAGAGGGCTTCTGAGTTCTGCTTTTTGTAGACACTTTTTCTGCACCAAGAAGTCTCCCTCTGTACCTGTTTATGCCTGGTGAAGACAAAGCAGAAAACTGTGTTGATTTGAGATAGTAAATATCTTCATGAACATCTCTTGCCCTTGCAAGAGGAGATGCCACAGTTTGCATGGAGGGATTCCCAGGAAATCAACGCTGGTATGTTTCTGAAGAGTTCTTAATTGGTGGCACAGGGGCACTGTGCAGTCAGCCTCCCCCAGGAGCTGCCAGCAGCTGTCTTGCAGGCACCTGGAACTAATGAAAAAAAAAACACAGGTAGAAGGCAATGATGAGCAAGGTAATTTCTGTACCTGAAAGTCATGCTATTAGAATGGTATTTAGGATGACACTTGATCTGAGTTATTTTCTTCCCCCTTTGCCTGCAATCAGAAAGTTGGTAAGAAAGGATGTGGCTAGTTGTAATGTTTCTTGGTCGAGCAGGGAAACTGTGCTGGATGAAAGTGGGGCTGGAATGACACAGTGGTGTCAGGAGGGAATGGGAAAACAAAGAGATGAAATGATTTTTCGTTTGCTTGCTTAAAAGCAGATCACATTTCTAGAGGCTGCTGAAGGCTGATGGGGAAAGGTGATGCAAACATAGGCTGAAGGAGGCTGTATGGTGAAGGCCTCTGCTTAATGACATTTTTCCCAGCCAACAAAGACAACAGTCTCAAATTTCTTATGCAGCATTCAGCCTTGCTTTTCTCCCAGCACTGTAAAATTGAAAAAATGAGCCCCCTCCACAGCCCCCACTTGTTTGACCATGTCCTATAAAATATTTTGCTTTTGCCCCTACATGTAACCAAAAGCAAGGAACAGTGTTCTATTTTTTTTTTTAAATTTATTTTTATTTTTTTTAGAAGACTTCAGATGAATATGTAAGAAAGTCTACAAAAAACAATACTAGTGAAGAAGGGGGAACTATTTTAATAACTAATGAATACTTATTTTCTGGGGACAAACTGAACAAAAAAAGTAGGGTGATTTCAGTGGTGAGAACCTGCCAACTTCTCTGAAGAGGACAGAGTTTTAAGATGGTGCATTCTGAAGAAATGGATTGTCTGGTTAGAAAATCCTAAGCCCTGTAGCCAAGATGCCTGGAAACATTGGACACTGTGTTGTGCAAATAGTGGAAAATCACCAGCATGTTCCAAAGCAGCATTGCAGCTCCAGAGTGAGTCCAGGGTCTGATGCAAGGGAGGCTGGCGGATGCTAGTTAACCTTGGATGAAATTGTAATTGAATGTGCTGGGGACTTTCTGCAACAGGAACTGATTGTATCTTGTGTATAGATAAAAGTAGCTGGTCAAAAACGTTTCTCTTCTGGTGAAGGTTTTTTGTCTGGAGCTATAATTTACTGCAAATCAGGAGAGTAACTTTTTTTTTTCCACTGAAGATTACAACGTAAGACATATAGAGACACTTTTATAGTTGGACAAGTTTTCAGGGCTGTAACCATGGAGTCCTATGCTTTGGTGTTGTCATGATTAACCTCTTCACTGCTGTCAGAAAGCACATGTGACCTGGCAATATATTTCTCCTGACTGTATTCCCCCTTTTAGAGATGACTGCTTTGGGTGTCTGCCTTGTTCATATAGAGCATCCTGCAGGGAAATGCTTTGTATAATGGGCATTTTAAGGCCTGCTGTGGCCATGGAAATATTTGTGTACCTCACTTCTTTACATTCCACTGTAGAAATTAAAAGGGCTGCGAGAGGAGGCAAATAATACTAACTGAAATTTGGAGAGGGTGGTGCCCTTCATATTCCAGGATTTATCCCAATCTCTGGTAGCTAGATATTGGATTAAGATTTAAAATATGTGGGATAGGGAGGGTGATGCTCTCATACTTGCTAACTGGCAATTCCATTAACTTTTTGTTATTTGTTAACTCATAGAATAAAGTGCTAAAGGAGAAGGATTTTCTTTCCAAACACTTTTAAATGCCTTTTAATTCTCTCTGCTGGATTCAGAGAATCAGATAGTGCTTTTGCTGATAATTCTTAAAGTGTTTTTAAAGTCAGTAGAATTATAGACATTACCTGTCTAAATGTGAACAAAACTTTGACCTTTAAACTGCAAAATTTGCTGCACTTATTTTCAGTTGCCTGAATTCTGAAGTACTGTGTATGCACAGCTATATAAGTACCAGCAAGGAAAAGTGCCTTTTTCTAACTCTCGGTGAAGAACTTCACATTCCTGCTTGTCAAGCTCTTTTGCAGGAGTTGCTGTGAAAGGGTCACTCAACTGAAAAAAGCAGAATTACCCAGGCTTTTATTTACTGATTTTCAGCTCTTACAATATTGTTCATTCAATCCCAGGCTAATAAAGTCCTGAAGAAACATTGCTATGAACAAGTTCTGACCTAAGTGTTTTCTCATTTCATTTAAGCTTTTATAAAATCCTGTTCAAAGGACATTCTAATGGAAATAAAGCATTAAGACTTAATCCCTAGTGGAAGTTACCCAAACAAAACATTAGTAGAAGCAGACATTTCAAACTGCTTTCACTGATGGGCCAAGATCAGAGGAACTTTTCAGGATTTCATTTTCACCTCACCCTGGGAATGACATTTTCTGACATTTAAAATAAACTGTACCAAAAGATAAAAACTAGAAACACTCTGAAAAGGAAATGCTTTTTCCTGCCTAATACTGTCACAGGGCAAATTTACCTGTGTTCTTTCAAATGGAGTGTGAGGTCTTCTTTCCATCACATTTTGCTGTACCTGATGAGGCAGTCATCACTCTTACTCTGGCAGAGGCAGATAAGGGTGAAGGAGAACCTCTTTTGGCCCTCCGTGAGCATTTCATACAACACAGTTGTCATCGTTTAAGGCCCTCAAACAGTTCTCTCGCTCACTCCACCCTTTTTCTTCCCTAGTCCCGGGAGAATGGGGAAGAGAATCAGAAGAATGCAACTCCCACAGGTTGAGATAAGAACAGTTTAGTAACTAAGGTATAACACAAATCACTACT
>JASSUY010013981.1:21243-35284 GCA_032466535.1 Forpus xanthops
ACCAAGCAGTGAACCCCCATCTCTTCATATCAAGCTCGACCATGCTTTGCCCCCCTCCCCCCCCCCCCCGGGTCTCTGCGCTCCGTTTTACATCCTGGGCATGACGTGCTGTGGTATGGAATACCTCTTTGGTCAGTTTGGGTCAGGTCCTGTCTCTGCTTCCTCCCGGCTTCCTCCCGGTTTCCCTTCCTCCCTGGCAGAACATGAGGCTCAGAAAGTCCTTGGTCAGACAAAACATTGCCAAGCACTAACTGAAAACACTGGTGTTATCAGCGCTGCTCCCAGGCCCAAAACCAAAAACACAGCACTGCAGCAGCTACCAAGGAGGAGAAAAATGACTGCTACTGCTGAACTCATGACAACAGCAAATTCAATTAAATGTAGTCCTGGAACTGTAGAAGCGTCCAGTTACTGAAACCATTCTAACACCTCCTGACTAAAGATCAAGTTCTCTGCTTATATGCACGTTTTTCTGTGGTGGTATGTCCAGACAAACAGCTGAGTTTTTATTTCCATGTAACATTTTTGCACTTATAAAACATTATGGGTCTCTTTTCTGTATTTTTGTGCTTAGAAGAGCATGACCTCTTCTCCTGGGCCAACACACTTAGTCTCATTACTTATACCTCAGTTTGGGTGAAGAAGGGTTACAGATAAAGTCAATTTGAAAACTTAAACTTGAGGGACACTGACATGCTTGTTATTTCAGAAAATACAAGCTTTTTGCTGGTGCTGCATTTAGACCTGCATTATATTGGCCATTGCCTCTTTGCTGTACCTTTCTGGTCTAACTGTAGACTGTAAAAAGCTTTCAGCCAGAGCAACCTTGGCTTAATAGATGAAGATCTGGGAATCTGCAGCTTATGTGTACAACTATTCTGGAAGGGTTCTAAAGAAAAATTGTTTTGACCTTTTTTTCTCACTGGTGTTTAGTAATAATAAAGACAAGAAAGCAAGATGCTGAGATATGCATATGAAACTTTAGACTATCTTTAGGTCTTCTTGCATAGATTTTTTTTTTAAATGTTGCTCTAAAAAGCTGGTTTTGTTGGTCCTGGAGTCCACAGAACAACCTGAAGAGATATTTCTTATTTAATCTTGTACACAGAATTACTTTATACATAAAATTAAGGCTTTTTCTATTGCCAGAGTTCAATCTAAAGGCTGTGTGCCCACTAGGCATTCCATTCCAAAAACTAACTTTGCTTTTCCTTTGAACTCTAGTTCTGGGTGACTCTTTTTTCCTGGCCCTTAAAATTGACCCTTGGAGTACAGCATACCATCATCTGCACTGCATCATGCTACAGAAAGCTTGGGATGGAGTTAAATGTTATGTCGGCCAGTGAAAAAAACAAGCTTTTCCCAACAATTATTTTTTTTCCTGTGGTAATCACTGGTGACTTTAAAAAAACAAGCTGTGTTTGGATTCAAAAGACCAGCTCTCAGAGGAGTTAATGTAATGGCCATGTTGAAGAAGGCCAAGTGCTCTTTCCTAGTTTAGTCCTTGCTTAACTGCTTTCTTCAAAGCCAAGTCTGCTTGGATGTATTCTTTGGTATTTGAATGTTAGGAAATGGAAAATTAAAAATAATAATGGAGGAAATTCCCATCTGGGAAAGCTGTTGTGTATTCAAAGCACCTTTGGTTGCAAGCTTGCACTTTGTGGCCTTGACACACATTGTACCTAGAGATCAAGCTTGGATTTGAGTTTTCCCAAGGTTTTTAGTGAGGGGGAGGGATGCCTGGAAGGGAATTAATTCAGCTCTGCTTAACTACATCATTCTCAGTAGTTCTTGTGCCTGGTCTATGTCCAGATGTTCTGTTTTCAAAGGAAAGTGAAAACAGGGCTTGCCTTAAGTCTAGATGCAAGAATAAGACCAGAATTGTCCCTCTGACTTCTACAAAGAAAATAAGCACAGCAGTGAGCAAAGGTGATTATCAGAAATGGTCTGTGACTTGTGAGAGGGCATGTGGAAAGATCACTGGTAGGGGAGTTAGATGAAACCTTCATGGTAAGTGTAAGAAGGTTATTCAGCTCTCTTCGGGCATAGATAAAATAACAAGTGTTACTTGTATAGGTCTGACATTGCAAGCAGTATAGGCATAGTTTATTAGCAGCCGAATAAAAAACAAAGCTGGTGCTAATCTTCCTATGGAAATGTGGGTCTAGGAGAGCAGCAGCCAAGGAAAGCTTAGAAGCATCACCCAGATGTATTTGAAACAGGAAGCAAAGAGAGATAAGGAGCTCTTGATGTTCAGCTACTAGCTGGAAGGAAGATTGGCATCATGAACGAAGTGCCTCCTTGAGTGCCCAGTAGTGCTTTGCTTATGTATTTTGTAAACAAATGCAAATGTCTAAAAGAGAGGAAATTAGCAGTGATACAATGTTTGTGTAGGGGTAGAGTAGTATAAAAACCTTCTCTCTAGCTAATTAACATAACAGGTAATAGGGTGCATGTAGCAGGCTCCAGATGTCCAAGACAGTCTGCTTTCCTAGCTTCCTAGTACTTCTATAGTCTGTGCTATAACCAAACCAACCCACCACAAAAGTTATAGCAGATTATGTCTCATAGTCACTTGTCTGCAGATCATGAAGAACTGGGTGTCTGAATTCACTTAAAAGCAATCCTTTTAGGTAATATTTTACTTCTTTCCACTGTGATGCCATGAAATCCAGAAACAGGCCATAATTCAAATTTAAGAAGCAGCAAAAATCTTAGCTCAGCTCTTCTCAACTTTACCTTAATTTTCTCTAATAATTCTTTTATATGACCCTGACTTGCTGAAGGCCAAAATCTTACACTTTTCCCAGAGATCATTGTAAGCAAATGCATTTATTTGAAGCTAATGAAACTGTTTTACAGGAAATGTGTCATTTCAGTCATATATTTGTATACTTAAAATCTGCAATTAGTCACCTTACTCCTGTATTGTTGGTCATGGCTGAGAGCTTTCTGGTAGTATCAGCAGCAATGAAAGGGCAGTGTGGCTAGTAGGCCACTTTTCAGTACACTGAGTGCTCTGCTGTTTCTTGGTCTTTAACAGTGCTTTGTCACTGAACACAACTTGTGTTACATTTAACAGTTTTAAGCTTCCTTTTCAGAAGATCTTACTAGAGTTTTGCTTTCATATTTATGTAAATTCCTATGATCAGTTTTTCTTTCTTCAGGTCTTCCCAGTTTCCAGGCACTTATTTGATCTGTCCCTTCACATCCCTGTGTCTTATTTAATTTCATAAGATCTCTGAGATCAGATACTTAGTCTTCCAATTTCCTCACAACTGCTGAAGATGGACTTACACTTTCTCCTTGAGCCTTTCAAGTCACCAACTGCATCCTCAATTCAAATGAACTGTTCAAACTTCATCAGAATGCTTCATCTGAGATAGAGAGGTGCCAATCTAACTTTGCCCTCACCCAAAATTATATTGCAGAGCTTTTCTTGGTGTTCTTGGGCTTCTGGGAGGCCACTGCTGCTGTTTTTTTCCAGCTGCAGTGTTCCAGTGACACTGTTCCCTCCTTCAAACCACAGCCTGCCTGCCAAACCTCAGGCAGAGGCATCAAGTGTTGGTCCAGAGCCACTGCAGAAAGTTGGCTGATTTGTTGTTGGCTTTGGGGTTTTATTTCTCAATGGGGGCGCCTTTCTGGAGCTGGAATAAATATATTCACTTCAAACTCATAAAAACATGCCTTTGTTTCTTGGGGCTTGTCACCTTTTGAACACCTTGTATTAAATATAATGAACCCTTCGGAGGCTGACCCAGAAAACTCAATCATGGATCTATTTCTCTGACTTATGAAAGTCCTATCTCTTCTGCTAGCTCTGAGTGTGTTTTCTACCAGAGCCAAACTGTTGTATCTGCTGGCTGTCAAAGAATTTAGCAATATCCTGATAGTGGGATTTACGTGAATTATTTATTTATTTTAATCTCAAAACAAGGGTGCATTTTCTTCTTCTGTAGCTGAATATCATAAAATCATGTAACAGTTTGGAAAGGGACTTTTAAAGGTCATCTAGCCCAACCCCAATACAATAAGTAGGGACATCTTCAGCTAGATCAGGCTGTCCAGAGCCCCATCTAACATGACCTTACATGTTCTCAGAGATGGAACATCTATCACCTCTCTGGGTAAACTGTTCCAGTGTTTCACAACATTATTGTGAAGAATTTCTTCCTGATGTCCACCTGAATCTCACCTCTCTTAGTTTAAAACCATCATCCCTCATCCTACTGCAACAGCCCTTGCTAAAAAGTTTGTCCCCATCTTTCTTATAAGCCCCCTTCAGGTACTGGAAGGCTGCCATAAGGTCTTCCTGGAGCATTCTTCAGGCTGAGCAACCCCCACAACTCTCCCAGTCTTTTCTTATAGGAGAAGTGCTCCAACTCTTTCATCATTTTTGTTACCCTCCTCTAGACCCTCTCAAGCAGGTCCATGTCTTTCCTGTGCTGAGGGCTCCAAAGCTAGATACAGTACTCCAGGTGGGGGTCTCACTTATGTGTATGCAAAAGATATTCCCTGTTGGTTATTTTGCATGCAAAACTATATGAATTTTTCCCTCTTACTTTGCATGTAACCACAAGTGTCTGTTGATGATGGACTATTGAGAAAGTTAATTCTTTATTGCAGGGGAGTGTTGTACTTCTGCAGTAAACAAATCTTACAAAATAATCCATTCACCTAGTGTGCTAATCCTGCCACTTGATCTAAGAAAGTGGTGGACAATACAACATGTATTTTGCAAGGCTTGTGGAGGAGCAGAAGCAGCACAACCGTTATCCTCTGCAGTGAACTGCCTTGTACTTGCTGCTGGCTCTTTGAAACAAGAGTCATAGAATCATAGAATCATTAGGGTTGGAAAGGACCTTAAGATCATCTAGTTCCAACCTGCCTGCCATGGGCAAGGACACCTCCCACTAAACCATGCCACCCAAGGCTATGCCCAAGAGTGTTAGAGAAAAAGAAGAACATGATGCTTAATCAAACTTTTTAATGTCTATGAGCAACCAGTGTGAAGTAGCAGTGAAAATCCTAACATGCTTTTAGGGCACACCAAGTAGGATGTTTTTAGTAGAGACATCTGAGCCATTCTATATGACAAAAAGTTTCATGTGCAGCTGAGATCTCCTAGCTTTTAGAAAGCTTAACATGAATTCTTACAGGTGCAGATGAGGATTAGTAAATTGGCTAGAAGAATGGGGTGGCTTAAACATTTTCCTATTATTCCCTACAAAGAAATAAAAATACTGTAATTTGTTTAGCCCGGTGAGCAAATGCTTATAAGGGGATAGGACAACTATTTATAAATGGACTGGAGGGCAATGTATGAATTACAAGACATATAAGAGGATCAAGCATTTACTATCTGGTTAATTTAGGCTGGAAACTAGGAGGCTCCTGAACACTCACAGAGTAGAATTCCAAATAGAACTGGAGGGATTGAGGAGTTTAAATTATTGGGAGATTGAGCACAATAAACCCAATGGAATGAATTGTGTAGCTACTTTGGAGAATTCCTGAAGAAGCCATGTGTATCTGCAAGGTTCAAAAGCAAATCAGATCACTGCTTGTATTGTATTTATATTTTTTGTAATCCTGTGCCCCTTTCTTGTAGGGAGCAGCAGAGATTTGTCCCCTTAAATTATTTAACAAACTTTAGGTTTTCTTGTATATTGCAGGAATCTAACATATCAGTGCTGCCTTCAGACTTTCTTTTGCCGTCTGCTTACTACAGCTGGTTTTTTATCTGAGCTGCTACTTAGGTCCTTGTCTGGTTATGAATACTGGGCAATGTGGAAGCATGTGCCCATCTGTCACAGGTTTCCCTAGGCTTGTAGGAAGCCCTGCTGCAGGACCTGCATCTTATTTCTCCATTCCTGCTAAAGGGAGACACTGATTTCTTTTTTCCCTCAATTGGTGCTGGTAATACAGCAGTGTTCCCCCGCCTTCTGTTTACACAGACAGTTTCTCTCTTTAAAGGCTATTTATTTTTTGTTTTGAACATTTCATGAGATGCATTTCTGTTTACTCAAGAAAAGGCCTGGAGTACAACTGAATGCTTTCCATGCTGTACTGGATGAATACAAATTTATTTTGCCTCTGTTATTCCTCCTTTCTGGTGTATTATAAAAAAATATGTATCATGTGAGAGAAGTACTCACTGGATTCCTTAAATATTCATTGTGTTCCAGTGTTACGACAGAGCTCTCTATATAACTAACGGTAGCAGGAGTGATCCTGCAAGGAGCAGTCATTTATTTCTTTGATGGTTTTTGCACAGGGGAAATGGCTATGAAATTTCAGAGTACCAGTCATAACTTTATCTACCAATTTGCTTTGCTCAATAGTGCATGCTTCATTCATTTTTTTCTATAGAGATTGGTGTTTAAAATGACTTGCTCTATAGCTGGCTACTGCGTTTAAGATGAGGAACAAAATCACACTGCCAGCTGCAAGGGCTGGCTGCTGTACTTTTCCTTGCAACCTTTAACAAATTCAAGCCATTGTTATTGTGCATAGAATCGATCAAGGTTATAATAATCATCATTGAAGAGGGTGGCTGGTTTATGTTTAGTTTGAATTTTGCCATTTTAGAGCAGATAGGAAAAATATTTATGTAATTGTGTTTGGTTTTTTTTTAGGACAAGAATAATCTTTTCTGTTTACATTTGTGGAGTGAGTACAGACAGGTCCATGCAGTGACTGTGACTCCTGTACCACAGTGCATGAGTGTTTGTGTTCTTACTTTTCTCATCCCCATCACATTGATCAATGAATGGGCAGGCTTCATCTGATTGAGAGGTCTAAATAGTTAGGAACCACTGCAGCAGAAAGAGATTACATTTCTTCTGAGCTGCAAAAATCCACATCCCCCAAGTCTTGCATTCTACATCTCAAATTTCTGCCAGTAAAATGAAATAAATAAAAGAAATTAAAAAAAAACCTCAAGATTTAACAGCTGCATTTTTTCTGAGCCCACCACTGATATGCTTCCCCCCCCCTTCAGTAGCCCCTGCCTTTCTACTCCCTGTATTCACACTCGTCTTCCACCGAACTACCATAAGAGCCAAAAACAATGTGTGCAATGCCTTATTCTGGGCTGTGCATGTACTTCCTTACCAGACTCAGCAGGAACCTGCTGGTTCCCTGTTGCAACCTTTCCCTCAATAGAGGCATTTGCTGATATCTTCTCTCCTTATGCAGATCTTCTACAGCACTGTAGGAATTTGGGACCTTGCCAATCCATGCATCAAATGTGGCTAAAACTGCCTGTTGTGTTAGGAATACATTAGAAAATGTAAAGCTGGACAGATATACAGCACTATTGTATAAAGCCTATTTAAACAGCAAAGCACTAAGACAACTGGATTTCCAGTTGTAATACATACAAACATATATGTATTCCGACTCAGATATATAACAGCCGTTAACATGCATTCTGCAAATAGATAATTGGTGAGAAAGGAAGGAGAGGCATCTTTGTATCATTTCACAGCAGGTAACCATCATTTCTCACCTGGGTGCTGTTGACATTGTTTTTCTTAGAAGTGCTAATGAAATATTTTGTGGTCAAAAAAAGAAAGATTGGAAACCCAGAATCCAAAGGGTTTCAAAACTTTACTGTATGTGCCAAATATTTCCAGCTGTTATTGCCTTCCGCTTATTTCCCACAGCATCTTGTCCTGGGTCTGCTAGTGATCTTTCTTCGTTGATGGCATGAGATGTTAGCTGAGCCAATGTTTATGTTGCTCAGAAAGCTCTTCCTCAAGCCTTACTTCATTAATGATTTTAAAGCTTGTTAACGTATTTAATTTGGATAGTGTTCGTATAGATTTTTGATAATGACTGTTATAAACTAGGAGCCATCACACATACTTCAGTTGCTTCTTACTGAGAAGAATAAGATTAGACTGCATGCATGGGTGTCTTAAGCAGCATTACATCTGCTAACTCCAACCCATTGACTGTTTCTAATGTACAGCTTCTTCAAAATAAAATAATTGCTAAGATATCTGACAGTGGAAAATTTGGGAATGGTTTACTGTAGCTTCTGAGATCATCCATGGATTGCCTTGTGGTATAGCACAAACTTGTGAGTGGTTCAATTTAATTAAATCTAGAGCAATAGGGGATATCTTGTATATTGCGGGATCAGCTGCTTTCTATCATGAGACTTTTATAAAGTTGTATATGCAAAGCGGTTGCAAAGTGTGTTTAAATTTTCTCAAATATCAGCCTTAAATATGGGGCTTTCTTAAAGAGTTCATGTCAAGCTTCTCAAGTTACCACAGTCTGGTTAATTAACTGCTTTTTGTAGTTGTTTTGGGTTTAAAATATTCAGTAGAATGGAAGGAAGTTTTTGCTTTAATTTCATTTTCCACCAATCACATTGATACTCCTTGCATTTTATATTTCTTTTTGTTTTGGTGATGAAAACATCCTACTTGGTTGTTAATTGTTGTAAACATTTACTTAGCACTCTAAAGCTGAATTAATCTCTCTAATGCTGGGTAAGTGTTACGTGTATTTTAGAGCTCAGGAGTGTTGATGAGACATACCTAAGGCCATAAAGCTTATCAGTATTGTAGATGAGGATTTAATTTGAGAACCTTTCTGTGACTCACAGTAGTTAATATGCTAGTAGTATCAGTCTGTGGGTTTTTGTATGAGCCAGGATTTGCAGTATTATAGAGATTACATCTTTCTTATTGTTCTAAAGCAGCTCTTTCAGGTTGTGCTCATTCTCCTTTGAGAAGTGGATATTTTGAAAGCTTGCTTCTATGTACCTGAAATGTTAACTTGAAAGGAAGACATTTACAGCTAAAGCAAAACAGAAACTGTTTCAGTGTCAGCCCTAGAAATTAGGCTTCAAAAGGGGAAAATTACCCTCTGCATTCTCCCACTTGGTTGGCACAGACACCCTATTCTCTTTATCAGTTGCCTTTCTGCAGGGACCCCCATAACCAACTTGTGCTGCAGAATCTTGGAGATGTCCCCTGTCTTGCACAGCAGAGCTACAGGAACTACAGAGAGGAGGAATCCTGAATCCCATTCTGTGTGTGATAATGCTATCCCAGATCGAACACAGTCAATGCTGAGCAGCCTCTTAGGATCCAGCACAGGTAGACTCTGTCCAAAGGGCCTCTTTCCATTCCAGCTTACAAAGGTAGCATGATGCTTTTTCTCACAAGAGGAGTTTAAAAAAACCCTTCCTTTTGTTCTAAAAATGACAGAAACCTCATGCAGGAAAGGTGTCACTTCCTTTATTACTAGGAGCTCAGAGCTGGTAAAACAGAACATAAAGCATGGGTAGAGCTGAATTTAATATTAGACTTGTAACAGAAGGAGCAGCTCATGGGGATATAAGGTGCTTTTATTTTGTGTTTGCATTCAGTGGTTGTGTTTCTGTTATTTAAACTTCCTGACATGGAAATACTGCCAGGTTTACACTTGCAGCCTGGACTTTACCACCAAAATATGACTGTGGCTATGGCAGGTTTTTCTTTCTTTTTCTTCTTCTTTTTTTTTTTTTTTTTTTCCCCAAAAATACAATTACAATCATGTATTACCTTTTTCTACTTTTTTCATCACCACCTTTCCCAGATGTTCCTAATGAAACTTAGAGCTCAAAAATGTAGAGGTCCCGTTTTGCAGCTGAACATCTCGCTAGGTTTTTTTACTTGAGTGAAGTAACAATGCCAACTAGCGGTCAGATTCTTCCTAGCGAAGAGACTTGGTATTCTGGAAAAAAAGTTAAAATAATCTGAATAAAAACGTATGTAACTCAGCACATCTTTTATGACAGTATCACTGTTCAGCTTTCCGATAGGGAAAATATTGTGCGTATTGATTTTTTTTAATAAAGTATTTCAATTGGTAGCATAGCAAGTGTATCATTAGACTAATGATGTGTTGTCCTTTGACCACAAGTTAATGCAGCAGCCTCCTTTCATATTTTTCCGAAATTAATTAGTCTCACTCATAATCTGATCACCTGTGCTAATGACTCCAAAACCAAAGAAAGGAGTATGTACTGCTTCCATCTTGTTTCACAGGAGCAGATGAATTATCCTTTCCTAAACTGTGGCTAAACACTCTGGCTCCTGTTTGAAAGTCTATGATTGTTTTAACAACAAGTAACATTCATTTAACATCACTGAAAGCTTTTTTTTGCCTTTTTTTTTTCTTCATGTTGTTTAAATATTCTTTTTATATCAAGATAGTTAGATTTTTAGGATGAATATGTGAATATTACTGCCTGTAATTTGTACATCAGTATCTAAGTTTAAATATAATTTTTCTGTGGGAAAGAGTTAAAACTGTAAAGGAGCTATTTGGATGTTTTTGTTTTAGCTTTTGGTGTTAAGTTTTTGTTGTTTGGTTGTTTGTATGTTTTGGTTTTCCTGTCAAAACTGTATCCTTCCTATAGTATTCACCCAGCACTCAACTGTTTTAGAAAACTCCCGTGCTGATTAAAAAAGGCAACTCACTAGATGATGCAGGGAAAGGCACAGATCAGGAAGACAGCTCTCCAAGGTCTACAGACTGGTTAAAATTAGGTTATCTTTTTATTATGCATCAGCTACATGTTTCCAGAGTCTGCAGTCTATAGGTGCTGTGTCTTCACTATCCAATTTTTCTTGATGCATAGGATTTTTAGCAGCAATCTGATGTTGGGGTATGCTATTCTTTTAGTGTTAAATTATGGGAGGCATTCCGTGGAGCTTCTCCTAGAAACTGGCCTGACTACCCACCTGCCTGACTTTTGAAAAGTAAGCTTTCCACATGTTATCGGGTACTTATAATGATTAATTTTTCATTCCTAACAATTTTAAGCATATCTCCGCTATTAATCATGTTTTATGGCTTCTTGAAGTAGTAATGATCTTCTATGTTCTGTGAGGCCAGCTGGATTGTACGTGTCTCTTGTTCTTTATAAATACAACAGTCACCTGTATTTTATTGTATCCAAAGGCAAACCCAGTTCACTTCTCTAATGCTTAGTGAACTTTGTATCAATACCTTGATTTTATGTGCTTAGCTGTGATGCTGAGATTAGGAGCTCTGATTCTCTTTGAGACATGGAAAAATGTGGATCACACTTTAAAGGAAACATTCTGGGGCTGGTTTTGAGTTGCACTAAAGCTCTAACTCCTCGTTCACCTTCTGGCAGGCTTCTGTATAAGTTGTCCTCTTCCACCATGGAATAACCCAGACAGAAAGCTCCCCTCTCCTTTCTGCATCATCAGGTATTGGAGCCTTCTCTCTATGGCTATGAACCTCTCCAGTGACTGCTTATGGCACTGCTGAGTGTCAGTTTTATAAGCATCCTTAGCCAAGAAGTCCTTCATCTCTGCTTTCACTGCCCTGACAGATAAATACTGAGCTTTGGTGTTCAGTCCTTCAGAGCACCATGCACTCCAAGGCAATCCTGAAGTTCCCTGTGTGTTTTGAAGGACTGTGGGGATACACCACATTCTCTGGTTCTTTTATACCCCTACAGGTTTTCTGGGTTTCTCTGTCATTCTTCTGACTCCAGACCCCAGGATCTTGATTTTTGTCCTCCTGTCTGGCTTGTTCAAGTGCTGGCAAACACAGAGGCCATACTGGCAGCTAAAGCTCATTCATTTACTTTTGAGGATCGTTTACTGACAACCATCACAGAAACAGCTTGCTAACATTACTGCTGAATTTAGAAGTCCTCCACGTTGCTAGTAGCTCAGCTATTTTCACCTGTTTTTTTGCTTTCTCCCTTTGACTTTAAGCTCTATGGTTTACATATTACTTTTATTGTCCACTTCTTTTTATTTTAATTTTAGCTCAGAGGCATCGAACACTGTCTGAATTTCTGAGTATGTGTATTTCCAGCTTTCTTGCCTTTTGTAGCCTGAAGGCAGAGTAAACTCGTAATTAAACTATGGGCAAGATGGGAAAAGTAAACTGTTTGCTCCATGAACTCAGCAGCATTAACCATTAACTATGCCTCTGTTTGTTTATTTTTAATGAAGGAAGGAGTGGAAAAATTAATAACATCTGTCTCTAACCTGTATTGATACATGGGTTTTATGGAGGTGGGAAGTCAGAGAAGAGAGAAAGAAAGAAGTAGACTTTGCTTTCTGTGATCATTTCCATTTCTACACCAGAAAAGAGGATTTCAAAATCTATTTCCCTCCCACCCCAGTTCTTCCTCCCTTACTTTCTTCCCTCTCCCTTGACCTTGTCATTACAAGCAAGTATAAAGAGAAGGAGGAGGGAGTAGAACGATGAAGCAGTTCTGAATCCACCATTCTTCTCCCCATTGTAGGCTTTCCTCTTCCCTTCCTGGCAGAAGAATGCCACTTTCTTGCTTTTGGGGTTTCTCAGTTGCTAGGAATTCAAAGTATTTGTGGCTTTATAGAAAATAATTTTGGAAAATGCGTCAGTGCTGAGGCCCTGGGCCTGGAAATGCCAAGTGTTACCTAAGCGGAATACTTGGCAGCCCAGCATGGCACTGTGTGATGGGAGATGAACCTGGGGCAAGAGGAGCCAAGCACCAAGGGTAGAAGAGCCCCCAGCTGTTTCTGAGTCAGAGTCAGGCAGAGGAGCAGTGCCTTGATTACAGAGGGTCAGCAGGCTGCTGCTGGAGCCAAATATCTGTCCTTCAGGAGAAGCAGCCCACACACAGATCTCAGTGGCAGAGGGAAACCAGGGACTACATGGAGAGGGGAGCAGATAAAAAGTAGAAACATTTTCCTGTAGGAACAAAGGGGTTTGCTGAAGAAGGATCAAAGCTGACAGAGACCCAGCTAGCCTTAATTTGTCATGTTTCCTCCTTTAAAACTGATGCTTGAATTTCTGTTGCCCACAGGAATCTGGGCAAATGTAATTGTTTCCCCCTCCACCCTATATAGGACTACCCCACCTAACAGATTCAGAAAAGCACAATGAGCACAGCCAGGAAACAAGAAGACTTGTTGTAGGAGTCTGTGGACAAAGAGCTCTTCACTGGGAAATAAGTGGAAAAAAACAGAGGAGTCATCCCTCCCTCACGTTGGTATAACATCCAACTCTGTGGAGTAACACACAAACCAAGGAATCCTAACATCTCTACAGAAGGCTTAAAATGTTAAAATTCCTGTTTTCTTTGGCAAGTGAGAAAATTTTGTTTGTTGTTTTAAACCTGATACTTCAGCAATGCCAGCAGAAGGATTTGCAAATCACATGTACAATAATAAGGAGGGTAGTGTCTGTGCACGTGACATCTATGAGAAAGAATCTGGAGTGTTTGAATATGTCCTAGTCTTTTGTTGTAAATAGGTAAGCTTGTTAGTGTAGTGTTCTTTACAATATATTGATCATTTGGAGGGCTTGTTTCTCCTCCAGAATTTGGGTACCTGTTGTTGGCTGAAATGACATTTTTTTTTCAGTCATGGTACCTTTATTCTCTAAGGAAAGAATTTCACATTATCAAGAAACCTTAGTCAAGCAGAAATTTTTCTTCCCCTCTCATGCCAACTCTCCTTGCTAACAGCTACATTGTGGTTCATGCTGCTTTGCTCCTTAGCACTGTCTGGCATTCTGAGAAAGTTCAGCTAAACCTGCACAGGATTAGTCACTTTCAGTGTTGGAAAAATGTTCAAGGATATACCCATAAATATTGTTCAGGACCATTTTGCAATGGGAAACATGAAGGAATTCCCCGGTTGCCATCATAATGTCCTACAACTAACACTTGGCTGCTGAAGTACAGTTGCTCATGCATAGCTCTGGGGAAATTTTTTATGGCCTGTGTTGCAAACTTCTCAAAATCCAAACCAGAAATCTCTCCTGTTGGCTCAGTTAGTTATGTCCCTCATGACTTGCTTCATTCTATTCTGAAGGACTTAGGGTCCAGGGCCTCATTTCTTTCTGACTAGAGATGAAGCTTAAACATGAGGGAGTGCACCCTCAGCAACTTTGCTGATGACCCCAAGCTGTGTGGTTCAGTTGATACACTGGAGGGAAGGAATGCCATCCAGAGGGACATTGATAAGCTTGTGAGGTGGGCTGATGCCAACCTGATGAA
>JASSUY010013982.1:0-29823 GCA_032466535.1 Forpus xanthops
ATGCTACGGGCATTTGTATAAAGTCATCTGAGCTGAGCTCCAATTGAAGCCAGCTCATTGGCTGGAGCTGCTGGAGTGTCTCTACACTGCTCTGAACGTTTACTATAGGTGCTGGCAAGTGACTGGGTGTGTTGGGATGGAACAACGCCCCCCTTCCCCTAACACATCTAGTTTAAAGCATCCTTGACCAGTCTGGCAAGTGTCCTACCAAATCCACTCTTCCCTTTGTTTGTCAATCCAGCTCCACCAGCCCCCAGTAGACCTGGACTACTAAATTGAGTCCCATGATCTAGGTACCCAAACCCCTGACTACAGCACCACCCTTCTCACCATTTAGTAACCTGGTCAATCCTCCTAGCTTTTTTAAGGTCCTGCCCTGTATCCTGGAGAACGGACAAAAAGACAATCTGAGCTCCAGAGCTCCTAACCACCTCCCCAGGGCTCTGTTGTCCTTCTTTATGCTGTCCAGGATACTTCTCACGCTCCCCCGCTCAGATTTTCACCCACTCAGGACTGTGCCGCTCCTCCTGGTGCCGCCCCCTCTGAGTCAGCCCCTCACGGTCGCTGAGCTGCCGGCTCCTGGGCGAGCTCCGTCGAGGACCCGAGGCTCCCTCGGTGCCTGTTGGTGCTTCGAGTTGAAGCTCCTGGACGCCGGGCCTCCCCCCGAGCAAGAGCTGCAGGCGTCTGCTCTCGAGACAGTCACCTCAGTCTTACCAGTATTGATGACATGCATTGCTTTTATCCTGAGCCAGGGAATCTTCAAAAAAACATCTAAGTTCTATTGTAAGAAGGATCTAACTTCATTTTTCATGAAGGCTTTATTCAATGGCATTTCTAGGAATCAGGTGTTTTCAGTGATATGCTGTGAAGATGAAAAAGCTAGTAGCTATGTAAGAGAACTGACTGAAATAAAAATCCACTTGTTTTGATGAATATGTTGCCTTTGAATGGAAAAGAAGTAATAACTGTCTAGTCTGGACCAAACATATTTGCTTTATATTATAAGTGTAATTTCATTCACTTGATAAGTACTTGCACTTTTAATTATGAAAGCACATGCAAATATCTATTATTCCAAAGACAAGCCATTTCACTTGCTAAAAAATTCAGTCATTTGCACATTTGGACATTAGAACAGTCCTCCAGCAAAACCCACTAAGTCATTAATGAAAGATTAGTTCCAGCTAAATTTTCTGAGTGGCTTTTCTGAATAAGTGCTGACTGATACTGAATGAGATGCTGAAAGGTAGCACAATCACCTATTTATTATCAGCCAAAGTTTGATTTGGAAACAGTTAGGAATGGTAGGATGTTGAACAGGTCCTGTTTTAGTAACAGTTCGTGAATTCACAAATGTGGAGGTAAGTCTTTAAATAATACAGTAAAGAAAAATTTCAGATATCCCACTTACTATGAACTAAAAAAAGTCAAAAGTAAGAGTTTCCTTGTGGGAATGTACCTAGAAGAACGTGGACATGTGAGCAATCCAGACAACTATTTGACATTTGTAAAGCAGTTAGCCAAAGGCTTTAAGGCCTTGCATGGAGGTTACTAGAGATAGTGTATGTGCAGAATGTTTTGAGAAAGCTGGCACAGCTAATTGCAAAGAAGGATGCACAGAGAGGAACTGATAACTACGACCTTGGAACCATCTGCTGTTATTACTACAATCTTGGACTCACATACTGTAATAGTTAACCAATCATTAAGCTGTTACTAATACTTTGCTAAGAAATATAAACCAATTATATACTGCCGAATGTTCTCGTTCTCGAGAGGCACTCTATAAAAAGCTGTACTAATGTTACAATAAACTGCCAGCACTTGATTATATTAATCAGCATGCATGCTGTCTGTTGATCCCCCCCAACATTTCTTTCTTCTCGCAGAAGTCCCTGTTCCCCCAGGTGTTGCTGAACTACATCATATTGCTTTTAGTTAAAAGAAAAACCTATTATCTAAGGAACAGGAAATAAAAATCCTTCCTGTCGCCTACTTTTTACAGTGTCTATTTATAAGGTGCCCTACAATTTTCAAGATCTTAGGGGAGGCTAAAAACATGAACACGTTACCTTATTTGCTAAAGCATTACTTCAGCAGCACAGTCCAGGAGGTCACCAAGCAAAGCCACTTTGTGAGTCACAGGAAAAGCTTATATTAAAAAAAACCTCTGAATAAAGCTTGGCTGCTTCCAAAATAAACCTTAAATAGCAGGAATTAGTCCAAAGAGCTATTGTCTTCAGATGTTTCTTCTTGGCAATGTTTATCTTTCATGGCAATGCATGTATATTGCATAACAAAAGAAAGAATGTGTGATTCTTTGATTTCTTCTGTAAATCTAAACCTGTATTAACACTTAGAACCAATATAGGTACAATATACAAAGTGAACATGTGTTAAGAGTTACTCCCAGCATTTTGTGTGTCACAGTATTCTTCTCAGCAATTTGTGGCTCAGACCTCTTCATGTTACCTTCATTCAAGAGGAACTAGATGATGATGTAGTTTAGGCAGATAGGTGTCCTGTCTGCACAGAATCTAATTGGCAAATCCACTGATGTTGACCTTAGTGCTTATCACTGATCCCAGTGGTTGCTATGAGAAAGAAGAGCATACCAAATGACAGTGTTCCTAAGCTCTCTGCTCAGTGGTCCCAAAAAGACCATGCACACGGCAGCCTCCCCTTCATTAACTGCTGCAGTCAGGCCCCTGGTGTGGGGCAAAGCCAGCTGTCACATTCCGTTATATGTATTCAGCATCAAACTAATCTACCTGGGCACTGAAAATCCAGGGAAGTGACCCCTACTGCTCTGTTTCCCACCTTCCTTCTGAGCAGAGAGGCTCCTTCTTTGTTACAGATCGCCTACAAGTAGGTGCTGCTTCCTTTTCCTTATCCTTTGCTACAATATGAATAAAATGCTTTCCAGTAAAAATGAAACAAAAAAGCACCCTGCTTAAGAATCAGTAAAAGCAATCTGGCCTGGACTACAGACTTATTAACTATTTGTAGAAAACATAGAGAAATAAAAATCCTTCATTTTTACCATATTCCACAGCCCAAAACACCAGCATTCAATAATAAATGTTAATTTCATAAAGCCTTATTTTATAAGCTTGCCTTCCTCATGAAACTGTCAACACATGTGACTTAGAAAGGCTGAAGCTCATAAATAGAAATCGTATTTTAAGTTGTTGTACATATTGTAAGCTGTCCCTCACCGGAAGGAAGTAAAAGCTATTTAATAGTATCTAATAAAAATAACAGCATAGCAACTACCTTTTACAACTGATGGGGCTTTTTGTAGGGGAAAGGTTTTAGCTGGCAGATGAGAAAGAAATTAAGAGTCTCTTCTTACTGTGCTTCTACGTCTTTATTTTTGACAGCAGTGAACCATAGGTACTCTTTTCCCCGTTGTTACTATAACAAAGCAGCACTCTGTTAAATATTAAACATGAACATGAATTAAGCACTCACATGCTGTGCTGCAGGAGTCTGTGTAAAAAAAAAAGAAAAAAAACCAAACAACTCTTAATGACAAATATCTCGGTTTACGCATTTTAAGAAATCAAAGTAGCAGTCCGAAGACGCACATCAAGAGACTGGTACCTTACATATACCAAATCCTATTCACATAAATGGGATAACTCTATGGGCACAGGGATCCATCTACTGCTAGATCAAAAATCTCTCACTTCAAAACATTTTCTATCATAATCTCAGTTTAAAAATCAATTAAAATACTAAACTAAATGCTTCTGTTCCAGCTGACACCCCTAAATGTTCATCTCCAGCACATCTCGCAGCCAGCCTGCTCATGCTGCCCTTATTCAACAAATTCACCTTTATATAATACCAAATTCTGTCCTGCTTAGATACCTAGGAGTTTTGTCCCAACATTAAATATTTCACCTGCAACTCTGAGAAAAAAGAGTCCTTGTCATTTCAATTTATTTCTTTTTCCTCTTCTCTAAAATGCACACGATGAGATCTACACCAGGATTTAAGTTTGTTTCAAGAGTACATTTCCTGTTAAATGGGAAGCAGTTAGTAAGAATAGGTCAGTCCTCACTTCAAAAATCAAGGACTGACAAATATGGAAGGTATCTTCTGACCCTGTGAAGAAAAATGTTTTGTGCTCTCATAGAGAAGCTGGAGTCAGCACGGAGATGTACAGCCTTCAAACACAAATCAGCTTGTGAGCTGGTAAACTCCCTGGTGAGATAGTGCTCTCCGAGGATCAAGGCAGCTGAGCCCATGTAAGTAGGGTACAACTGCCCACATAACACATACTCTCTGTAGTTTGTCCATTTTTAAGAGAAGAGATATGACAAAAGCACAACAAAGTCTTGCCATTACAGCAACTAGCAGACCAGGTGCTGTATTCAGCATTTTAGTACGACAGCGCAGAGTAGCATTCAAAGCACAGTGCTGAAATTCTCTGACCTGCAATGAGATTTCTACCCAGTACAGGCCGTGGGGCCTGTGAAACTGATAGCTGCTGTCAGAAAATTCCATGGGGTAAAACTGGAAGCTTGAGATTTTTTAGAGAGCACAGAGCCGGTGAGTACAAGCAGGTTGGAAGAGCTGAATTTTACCAGCATCCTACTTCTGAAACTAGTCAGCAGCATGAAAGGAAAGCAACTCAAAAAAATCCTTCCACTACCCTAAACTTCATATGAACATTCTCTATACCTCTGCCATTGAAATGGTGAAACCTGAAGATGACGCTACTGTTGAGACCAAGAAAAGTATTTGAAAGCAGTGGAGTCAACGATTTCCATGACAGGTCTTTGGCCCATAACCACACCTCATTTCATCTACTCTGAGAATATATAATTTTGAGAAAAGCTATTTTAAATTGAAACATTCTCCAAAGTAGAAACTACCCAGAAAAGAACAAAACTGTTCCCTGGCACTTAGGTACTTAAAGCAGTAGGCACTGAAGCTTCCTGTCACGCACATCCTTGCACTCTAGCTGGCATTTGTCAGCATAGGTATTGTGTGATAGCACTGACATCACCTGATTTCCAACTTCATTATAACGAGATAATCTGCAGGAACAGTTATACCTCTTGCCTGATGCTCTCAGTCAGCTGTTTTTAGCACTGAGGTAAAAATTATGCAGGAAGGAAAACACTGAGCAGATGGGTCTGTTTACCGGGGAGTTAAGCAGCGTGCAGAAGCGCCACTTGCAATATTTCTGGGAATTGGTGTGGTCACAAAAGGATGAAAGCACAGTATAATTAATAATGACATCAGGCAGCTCAGTGAGAAACGAGACTGTCAGGAAAAACCTTTTCAATTTTTTTTCTTTTATAATAAATGCTAATAAGGTACATAAAAATACATAGCTTTCACTTAGTAAATATTTTGGAAAACACTTCACTTTACTGAATATTTAAGAAGCACTAAGAAAGTATAATCATACAATATTAGACTAGGATAAAAAATAGATCAAACTCCAAAATACAACCCATTCACCTACTGTAAAGACAAGAGATGGCAGCTTAGAAAGATACACTTCCAACATTTTAGATTTTTTTATTTTTAATGAAAGAATGTAAGTGTTCAGGTTACCCAGAAATTGGAAAGCTTCAGTGGATGTAGAAGAATTACCCTGAAAAATCCATTTGGGACATCTGTTTTTGTACCTATTGAGGTAAAGGCAAGTAATAACTAAGGAGAATAAACCATAGCTCTGCAACTGCAATGAAATTTCCAGAAGAAAGTGTTGAAGCAGAAAACTGCAAAGAGCCTGCTTAGATCTCTGCAGTTCCTTAAGATTAGGAAAATAAGCTTTATCCTCTCCTCCAGACAGTGCCCTTCTGTGAACTCTGACACCAGCAATCCCCAGGATACTGAAGTCCTCTGTTACAAAAAGGCATTTACCAAAAGGAAGCAACTCCTCTTTGAAGCCTCTGATGCAAAATTAACAACTGGCAATTCTTTTTCATTGGGCATGCACTGATTACACTCTGTACTAACTTTATGACTTCATAAACTGGTGATCCAAGGCACATCATTGGTAACACATGATCTAATCTCAACTGTCATTTTGGCTTGATTACAATATTGTTCGGTTTAACTTTACAGCAGTTGAGCCTCTTTGATGTGCTTCTATGATGTTAATATTTTCTTTTAAAATAATAAAATAACAAAGAGGATACAGGAAGAGATTATATCTTCACGTTTAATAGCACCTGTGGGCCGCTCATGTAACACAAGTTTGGACTTTCAAAATGAAAATGTAAAGTTCATGTTTACTACACTATATTCACTGAAATGAAAGCTCTCAGACTTTATGTAAATGGACTAGAGTTGTCCTAGTTGTCGTGTGAAAATTCTGTTAAAACTAGTCAAAAACTTGTCTCACAACAAGTTGTGAGTTAGAGCTGTGAGGCAGTATGTCAGCTAAAACCACACAAAATAAGACAGATAAAACTCACAGGCAAGATTGTCAAAATGGGAAAGGTCACTTCCTGGAAAGGCATAAAGCCGTAAGGAAAAAATACAGGGAATCAAGGATGGCAACTCAGCAACTCTGAGGGTGAGCCTGTCCCAGGGAACAAAGAAGGCACACAGTTGTACACCATTCACTGCCAGGTCCCTGCCAGCTCTCTTAGCCTGGGAACTTGTGAGTCTTACCTATTATCTGTGTGCATAAGACAACAATCAACTGCTTTGTACCTTGAAGGTGTGTATATCCTGCTTGCAGCATCTCTTTTATGCACATAAGGGTTGCCTAAGCCAAATGACAAAGAAACAGGCACCTCCAGTATGCCAACACCACCAGCATGGAGAGGCTGCCTGATGAAATACCTTTCTCTGAATGACGGTTCATAATGTGCACAGAAGACAGGGAAAAATAACCTGTTGGTGCTTGGTTAAATGCAGCCAGGGTGACATTAGATGGAATAAGAGAAATCTATTCACTCATAGCAAACGCTGAGGGTAACAAAAAAACAGAACCAAACAGATTACCACCATTAACATCTACTTCTACCTGAGTATCAAGATTTATGGTCTATCTGTTTATTAGTACCACTGCCAGGGAGACGCACGATCCTGACAGCTGGCAGCACAGGACATGGAAGCCCAGCCCAGACATCTTATGGATGCTCAGCAGTCACTGAGAGTTGCTGGTTTGAAGCATGATAGAAGTTTTTAAGAGAGAAGCACTCTTATTTGCTTGCTTTACCTGTAGGGTTCCTTAATTTGTCTGTGTAGCTGCGCAAGGTCTGTCACATTTATCCATAAACTAAAAGGAAGTAGAGATTGATCTTTAATGTCAGACAGAATCTGAATCACTGCCTAAACTAACATAAACCAATTTCTCTATAATCTCTGGGTAAATTAGTTTTACGTTTGCATAGCATGAGGAAATGCCGATAAGCTTAGAAACAGGAAACTAAAAATAAGGCACTAGCAAAATTACACCATTTGTTTGACATGGTAGGGGGTACAATCGAAGAAATACTGGCAGCTATAATGTACTCATTTTCCATTCACTTTCTTACATAATTTGGATTGAAAAATTCTTAAATGAATGCATGTTACCTGCAGGCAGCCATGGCTACAAGCAGCACTCATCACTCTGACTTAAAGTCAGAGATAATCTTTACCTGGGCTGCCTCAACCTACCCACCCCCAGCACTGTGACCAATCATTTCCCTCTCCGAGTATCCTTCAGAAATAACTCAGGAAAATTCTGCTCCAGGGAAGACCTGGATGCTTCCTGCTAAGATACCAGTCATGGAATGGTTAATATTATCTTTCTGAAATAGCTTGGTTTAAACCTTAGCTTTCACAAATCACACATTAGAAAACAAACAAACAAAAACATCTATTGACCTGGGATATGCTCAAACCCAGTAAACTGGTTTTGCTGCTTGTGACACTGCTGCTATTGTTTGTTTCCTTACTTTGACCTGTGCAGCTATGGTAACTCCCACATCTCCATAGCTTTGCCTCTTCTCCTAGCCTGACTCTCTTCTCTGCTCCTCTTTTCTTTTAACTGCTCAGAGAACCAGTTCTTTCAGCTCTTTTCTGCTGACTCCTTTGCTAGCTAGGCTGTTCCCCCCAGCCACTATCATTACCCATTGCTGCAGAGGGCTGTCATCTCCGTTGGCCTCAACTCATCCTTCTTCTCATACATTCAAGTTTACCTGGAGGATCAATGTAAGCACAAAAGAAGACAAGCTCTGTGGTGAGGCCAGAGCAGTTTTGGTGGGGAAAGTCTGACGTTACTTGCATGTGTGGGCTGAATCAGATTTGGTGATTCTTTAGAGTTCATCCACACACAGCTTGAGCAGAAACAAGACAAAATCATTTTATCAGGCATGCACAAAACAGATAAGACAGGCCAAGATTTTAGCAACTAACATCTAAGTCTACATGGAGCATGTGAGACCACTCATCAAAACTTTCTGGTTTGCATGAGAACATCAAGAGGTCTCTCAAGAACCATGCCAATGCTGTATTTGAATCATTTTTCCAAGCCTTTGGAGACAAGAACTAAAACCCAAGATTTTATTCCTGAACGTGATCCTCAGAGAAGACTGTGCCTTTTGATCAATGTTTCCCACTAAAATGCAGCTTGAGGTTAACATTCATGAGAAAAAAACACAATTAGACAAGGTTACAAATGGCTGAAATACAGCTCCAATGACAGCAAGTGGCATACAACCTGAATAACTAGCATTATGAGCTACAATTGTAATCAGCTTCCTCACATTCCTGATACCTGTGCTGCTCTGGAACCACTTATCAAGGAAAATGACAAAAATAATGTGTTTTCAGGGGTTATTTTTACACAGCTGTTTAGAGCATTATACGTTCACTTGGTAAAAGGATGTTAAATCTGCTTCACAAATATTTGACCAAGCTGCAGCACGACTTAATTTTACTTCTCTCTTTCTGTAGAGAGCTAATAGCTGTGCCTGGGGGTTGCCAGGTGGTTTAACCCTTACTGGAAAAACATCCAGGCTCTTCATCCCTTTGGGTCCAAGACCTCCTTTCTGGAGTTCCATGTCAACCAAAAGGTTAACTACAGCTTTTTAGAGAGAAGATCTACTATAGCCAGGCTATTTCAGGGGCTCTCTGAAAGGGTGGGTTTGGGTTTTTGGGGGGTTGAGGTAGGGTTCTGTGTTTGGGTTAGGGGGCAGATTGGTTGGCTGGTTTGGTTTTGGAGGGGGTGTTTGGTTTTCTGTTGTTGCTGTTTGGGCTTCAGGTTGGTGGAGGGTTTTTTTGGTGGTGTTTTGTTTTGAATTTTACACAGTACTAGATTGCTGGAATAATAACTCTGTAAGTTTTATGTTTAACACAGAGTATTCACTGAAATGAAAGCTCACAGACTTTATGTAACAGGAGACAGAATTGTCCCATTTATTCTTGTTGTGTAGATTCTGTTAAAACTAGTCCAATCAGAAGAAATCTAAACACTGTATGTTGTTCCTGAAAGAAATTTCCTAAGGCTTTCCCAGAAATGCTGCAAGTTTATTTTGTTCTGGCAATGACTCAAAGAGGGATAATCAGCTGTTTTTTAAGTTGTAGGTATCAAGTTTCTGCTCTCCTTCAGGCTTAATTAGATAGTGGAATATGGCTATCTGGGTATTTGTATTAGTGTCACTGAAAATGAGCTCTCTTCTCCAACGGATATTTCAGCATGGAGGCAGCAATGCCATGCAATGCCAGCCCTGTGATGCTGAAAATGTGCCAGACTTAGAAATAAAAAGGACCTTGCTCTGTTTCAACCTCAGCCTTGCACAGCGTCACACACTGACGCTGGGAGGTCTTCCAAGAATGTGTACCACAGGCCCTGCTAAAGCAGATACTAAAAGCTGAAAACTACTACACAGCTTTGTGCTGTAACAAAGCTGCTCCATGCACACATATTTATGAAGTTACTACTGAATAATGGAAGGACATTTGAAAACCTCTCTATCCAAAGACGTGTGAAATGCATGTTGTGTTTTTTTTTTCCACACTAAATTTAAGTGAAGACTATAATAGAAGTATTAGCAGAAGATAAAATTTGCTTTAGGAGAGTTCCGAGGGAGGAGGAAAAGGTAAACAGTATCTAACAGATATGGCATGCTTGTTAAGCTGTTTTAAACAGCTACTCTACTTTGCTAAGCCCAACTATACCGTACCATACTGTCACTCCAGAAGCTACAACAAACAAGTCCTAAATGGATCACAGGAGGGTAAAGATCCTCCTTTTTGCTGAAATGCAGCCATGAAGCTCTCTCTTCAGAGCTGACGCATTACCTGGTGCAGAAGCTTATCTGGAAATGACTAAGATAGGTAAGTAAAATACCACGAAGTAATAGAGGAAAAAGTGATAAAGCATAAAATCTCCTTCTATATCACAAACAGCACAGAACTCCTCAGGGTATAAAACACATCAGATGATAGAACAGACTTACAAAATTGTGGGTGACAAAGAGAGTTAATGGGGAACAATTGTTCACTGTTTCTTCCAATTCAAGACCTACAGATGATCAAGTGAAGCTATTAGCAAGTTCAGAAAGAAGGGAGACACTTTTTCACATAACACATAACTAAGGTATGAAACACTTTGCTGCAGGAATGAATGTTTACAGCAATTCCAGAAGCTCTGCAACAAATTCTTCAAAGAGAAACCTGTCAGGTGATATTAAACACAACAAAATGAACTGCAGGTCAGCAAGTCCCAAAGCAGCCTCAGTTCTGTAGCCTAGGCTGTGCCACCTGAGCTGCTCTCACACTCCTTCTTGACCAGTCACTATTGCAATATCCTGCATCAACACACCACCACACTAGAGGAGCTTTAGGTTTCACCAGGCATATGGCCATTCCTATTTTCTGGAACAGTTGCATTACCTGTAGAACTGTACGCTGACAGCAGTGCTTGTGGGGCATGTAGGTGTTTCAGTGTGCAGAGCACAGCACCACCATGGATTTGGGTTCCTTGTATGGTGGAAGTTAGCTTGCCTGTGCTATAAGCCCATCGCATCTAGAGAGACAAAGAGCCAAGCTTCAGTCTACCCGAACATGGACTTCTACCAATAAAACTTTACAGCATGAATACGCAAATAGTAAATCCCAGTCAAAAGGTAAATTAGCAAGATGCCAGGTACCTTATCTCTTCAGCTCTATCGTGACTTATCAGAGCTGACATTTCAGTGAAGCTGTAGTAGCAGATCTGAGTTTGAACATTCATAAGAAGACGCAATACACCAGCGGTGATGTCAATACAATGTCAATCTCTGCCTACTTTGTTCAAGCTGAACTTAATCATAGGAACTGCATTAATAGTCAACATAAGCCATCTGTTTAAACATGTGTGTTTTGAAAAGAACTGCCACGTACAATAAATGTACTGTAATCACCTATCTGCCTATGTGAAATGAGGATTCTGCCATTTCCCTTACAAAAAAAAAAAACATTAAATTACAAGTTAAAAGCAGTTTTATATCAAGTTCATTTGTTTACATGGCAGGTCCAATGGTCCGACAGTTTTGATGCAGTCTGGGAAGTATATTAACTGCAGAGCTGCTGAACCAAACCGATTTGCCAACCTTTTGCTCAAGAACCTCTTTGGTAAGTGAAAGCTGCACCAAGAAACATCTCCACTTCACAGATCCAAGTAGCTGACAGACCCATAGAGGTGCAACATCTTATTCAAGCTTGAACTTGAAGGTTGCACTTGAAGGGTGCAAAGCAGGGTGCACACTGGGGCAGGATACTGCATCCCAGGTTTGATGCAATGGTTAATTCCAAAACACCTCAAGGAAGCCAGCTGGCAGCCTAGCTAGGTGATGTCTGTCACCACCGTGGGCTCATGAATGAAATAAGCATTTATCCTGATTATACATTATACTTATCTTCCATCCTTGATCCTGCTTCGGGGGAAGATGTTACCCTCTCCTTTGCAGGCCAAAACCATTTCAAGCAGCTGACACAATACTGTACCAGCTATAGACCAATGTGGGAAAAGTCAGAAATATGCTACCTCCCATTTTATCTGTCAGATTGGCTCAGAAAAAGAGACTGTCATTCCTTTGTTCTTCCTTGGAAGTAACATCTAATATGCACTGACAAGAATGAAACAACATTCACTATCACTTGTCATGTCATTTCTAAATAAGCTTTGTTAAATTAATCATGATAATGCACTGGTGCCTGGGCTTATTGAGCAGCAGCATAAATTATGAATCTGCTTCCATATGCACTGAGCAGGGATACAGAGCCAGCTGCGTCCTTCCCACTCACAAGTACACAGTGGAACTGTTACATTGATCAGCCATTAGTACACAAAGCATTTACGGACTCAGAAACATGAGGAGTGGGAGCTATCTGCTGGGGCTACCTCCAACGTTGATTTAATGATCAATGACAGCATTATCTACCTCATACAAAGATAGCCTGAGTCAGCTTAGACTTATTTTTTTCCTTTCTCCCTCTGTCTCAGCAAGAATTGAGTGACAAATGCCTGCAGGCTGTAGAACTAGAGCCAAAAAATACCACACATAAGTGTCTTCAAGAGACACTTTATTGGGTTATTATAAGCAACACATGTTATTTTGTCAAAGGACTCCCTTTGATTTAAATTGCCTCTAATCTAGCTAGATCTCTCTACTATGTCACCCTTACAGGCACAACAAGTAGCAGTCTGTATGGTTTGGGCTTCCTTTCCCCAGCATCAGGGTAAGCTGTTCTCTTATTGAGAACTGTGTGGCTCTTCTGCCATACCTCTTGGAGCAATCTTCTCCTGAAACTGCAGACAGTTGGGGCTTCCCTAGCTGTGCTCTAAAAGATTAGGTACAGACAGGGCAATGCACCCTCTGTTAAGATTCCTGTGGGAACCTTATGAATGAGAGTGAAGTGTGGCTTCTTGGGCTACTTCCATCTTTAGCTTCCTCCTCTATTTCCCCTAGAAGCATCATTTGCAATTCAAAAACAGGGGAAGCCATAGATAACTATCAGATCAAGCAACATGTAGGCAAGATTTCCATTAAGCAAAGTATCAGTCTATTTATTTTTCACTGTTAGGAAAGCTACCAAGTAATTTGACTGGTCAGGGCAGAAATAACAGAGCTGGGTTTTTTATATCTACTACCCTAAACTGAATGTTGCTTACATCTAAGCCAGGGAACAGCCCCTCCTACAGCTTGTCAAAAGCTCTTAATATCAGTGCTATACCTGTCCCAGTCATGTTGTCTGCCAAAGGGAAATACAGCATGCAGTGAAGCCACACAAAATACTTACAAAAGCTTGGCAGGAATGTGCACATTTGCTGTGGTGACATTTGCAGTTACAGCTGCCCGAAGCTGTCCACATGAGCAGTAATGATGGGGAGGCTTTAATATTGCAATATTTCTTACCAGTAAAGATGTAAGGCTTCCATCTCATCAGGTTTTAAGCCTCACTTAGTTTTCCACCACTTGCATTTTGTACTAATGACATTACCTCTTGCATGAGTATTAAAAACATTTAACTTGCCACTTAATAGATTCTTCTGAGATTTCCTTTGCTTCTAATGTAAGCAGGATCAGACCACAGCTATCTCTAGAACTTTAGAAAAGCCAGGATGGGCAAGACATCTTACATTACATTACTAGGATTAGCCAAACCTAAAAGCAAAACATAGCCAGGAAAGTTATCTCCTGTATTCAGGAAGTGAAAGCAAATCAAATGAACAAGGGAAGTGTGATTTGAGGAGGCAAAAAAGATGGAGCCAAACTCTTGTCAGTGCTGTCAGAATGGACTGATAGAGGAAATGGGCACAGACTGAGACATAGGAAAATCCATTTGAACATTAAGAGGAGCAAAAGAAGAAAGAGCCCATAACTTTTTCCTCTGAGGATGATCAAGCACTGGGACATGAGAACAGGCTGCCCATGGAGTGGTGTGATCACCAGACCTGGAAGTGCTCGAAATCCACATAGATCAGGCCCTCAGTGACATGGTTCAGTGGCAGCCTTGCCAGTGCTGGGGAACAGTTGGACTCAATCATCTTAAAGGTCTTTTCCAACCCTTTGTTACCCATTAAAAAATCAAGGAGGTTTCACTGTCCTCCTTCCCCACAGACAAACTGATGCAAGACTGCACAGCTGAAATGCTCACTTGGATCAGCTTTGACAGCACTCAGCTCTCAACTCTGGCTGCTAAACTTGCTGGGATCAGCAGAAAGCAGTTCTGGCAGGTACAGCTCTGCCACAGGCACAGAGCTGCCAGAAGGGAGTCAAGTAACGCAGGCTGACAACCAGGGTATCTTATAGAATCACAGTTATGTAAATTAAATAATCTGGTGAAAGCAGAGAAACCTCAGACAAGCTTAAGTTGGTTCTAGCATTTCAAGACAGCATCTGTTACTGTGTTGTATTTACTGGGCTGGTAAATTCAGGTTTACTGCTCACTGGAAACAGCTGATGTTTAGCACAGGAAGCTTTGACAAATAGAACAGCAATGTAATGGTGACCCAGAACTCTGGCTAGTCCTCCCACTACAAAGAAGCAGGCTTTTCACTCACCTTGTGCTTCTTCAAATGTTTCCCAATTTTACATTGAAGAGGCTGACAAACAAGCAGAAAAATCATTGAGATTCACCAGAAAGGAAGCAGGCTGGAAAATGTTGTTCAGTGCTTTCCTGTCTAGTACATGCAATACTTGACAAGGTCAGGCTCTCACTGTACCTCTCAGGATAGCTAATTTTGCAACATTAGAACATCTATAGCCAGAAATAGAAAAGTAATAGCAGAGGGAATAACAAAACCAGAAGACAGAGCTGTCCGGTCACCTCTGATGGTGTCTGGGCAAAACAGGCTGTTCATTCTTTTCACCTCTGTTTGTTGCACACCTCCTCTCATCTCTGGAACCGTGCTCAATTGCCCCTGCCTCACCCCAGTTTCCAAATACCACCAGCAACCTGGGCTGTAGCCATTTCTATTCCTGACAGGAGCAAAACACTTCCGGAAGCTCATTTCCTTTCACGAGAATCCCCCAAGTGCAAAGGACCAGCAGCAAACCTTACACGTTTGCTTAGCAATCCTGATGGAGGCACAACAGGCTGATACACAAAGAAGAATATAGCCCTTTGCTTCCACTCTGCAGGCAGCATGGTGCTGTGCACAGCCCAGGAGAAGGGCTGGTTTGGGGCATCCACTGCTCCATCTCCTGTGTTTGCTATCAAACACCCTGATGCCAAGCAGGTGAGTTCACAGACACTCTGCAATATTCAACTTTGGTTTACCTCTGCTACCAGGACAGATTGTTCCGCATAATTTTAGTCCTTTCTTCTAAGACACTATTAATAATGATGCCAGAATACATTTCAGTGGCAGTCATCAGTATTAAGCCTCTACTGACATGCCTCCTCATTTAAATATGCAGATTAACCTTACACGGTGAAGGTTTTTCTGTTCAGAGAACACAGCAATGGAAAACAGACGGCGTTTAATTAAGCCATGTGTTCTGTGAGTGTGAGGATGCTGTTTGATTTAATCAAACATCCTGCTGCACAAAGCTATCAATAGATGTGACTCATTACCTTTTCCACCTTGGCCTAATGTCGTACCCAGCAATACAGACACTCATACAAGCTAAAAGATCTATAACCTAGATACAGGACAACTGCCCATCTCTGATGCAGGCAGCAGCTGCTGGAGAGCACAGGGACAGCCCAGTGATCACACGGCCTGTGGCATGTCCTCCCCAGCAGTCCTGCAGAGACAGGCTTTCCACAGAACTACACATTCATCTAGCTGTTCTTTCCTCAGATCTCTGAGCAAACTCAAAGTTACCAACAGGAATTAAGAGTTAGATTAAGATTAGAAGGATTTTTGCCCACTAGGCCCCACCATATACTCAATCCTCCATCACAATCACTATGGCTGACCGAAAGCCAAGCCACAGGAATCAGCTTCCTCAGAGGAGGTGGCATAGGTGCTGTTTCCAGCAGTGCCTCTCCAGATCTAATCTGAGAAATGGGAGCAGCTTAGAGCAAGTGGTGCAATAAATGGAATGTGATACTGCTAACACTCTGCTGCCCAATCCCCAGTCTACACATCTGCCCTGTTTGGCTTTTTAGGTCACAGATACTTGCTTCCCTTGGTATTATTCCTGAACGTTACCTGAAAAACAGCATAGTTACAAGAATTGCATCTTACCCTCCTCTACACTGCACCACAGGCTGTATTTAATTATAACCTGTGTGGAATTGTAGAAAGAAAAGCATAGACTTGCTTCACAGTAACATTTGTCCAGCACTGAAGAGGCATGCTTAAAATAACTGGGTTTGAAAAGGCCAGCACAAATAGTACCTCCAGCGCAGCTGAAACAAGTAATATTTACTTTGCAAAACCTGAGTACAGGATCTTGGCAAGAAGAGCTTCTTTTCCTCAAGCAGCTGTGAAGGGTCTTCTTAGAAATGAAATTAAGAGGTGATGTTCAAGCCCCCAAGCACTACTGAGCACAGCTGATCAGACCACTGCTATGGAATCATTCACACAACCATATTTTCAAGCCATTTCAGAAGTTCAGATGACTTCTGAAGAGTCTTTGTTAACTGTTTGCTAATGCCAGGAGGTGGGTTTGCCTTTAGCTGTTGACTCTCATATAAATGCTGATGCATCAGAAGCTTTTTCAGGCAAAGTATCCAGTTGCCTTCCTGTTTGCTCACGCAGGTGCTTTACTTACTAGCCCAAATAACACTGAGGCTTCTGGAAAGCAACTGCGCTGTAGGTGGTCACCACTTAACAACTTAGTTGATGTCTAAAAGCACAAGAAAACAAATCCTGTGCTAACATTCAAGCAAGTTAAAGCATTCAAATTGTATTATGGCTCTGCACTGCTGAGAAGGACAACACCCTGAAAATCAACACCCCAGAGCTCAAAAGGGATCAAATATCCCAAAATGTAAAAAGACACACTAAAATGGAGGGGATGGGACCAAAACTGTTTTCCATCTAATGTTACAGTCATACTTAGTCCTGAGTCCAACTAATGTATCTGAATTGGTACTTAAATCAAATTTCTTACATTAAAGAAGAAAATTAGCAAGGAAAACCTGAAACTAGATTATTTACCAGAAAAACACAAGCAAAATCCAGCTGTCCTTTCCAGGCCTGAACTCTGCCTTTGGATCTGGTATGGATGTCTTCTGCTGCTTTCAGCCAAAGGATTCAGCCACCCTCTAGCATGCAGTACCATCACCAAACTTCTGCAAGGAGGCCTTCTCAGAAATAAAGTCATTGCCTAAACAGCCTTAAACCCAGCTGCTTTCTTTCAAGCAACCAGAGCTGCAGACTTCACCTCTTTAAACGCCTGAGTAGATGAGCCCAGTTGGGACCTTATTTGCCTACCACAGGAAGCAAAGAAGGACTTTCCCCATGGACTTAACTCCTTCACTGCCTGATGAAGGATGAGACTTCACAAGCACATCTCTTGTATGCTGGTAACTGCAGCAGGCCCATTAGCCTGCAGAAAAGAAGGTTCAGGGAAGATCTCATTGGTGTGTATGAGTATCTGATGGGAGAGAGTGAAGAGGATGGAGTCAGGTTCTTCTCAGTGATAGCCAGTGACAGGACAAGAAGCAATGAGCACAAACTAAAATACAGGAAATTACACTTCCACTGAAAGAAAAAACTTGTTTATTGTCAGGGTGGTGAAACGCTGCAGTTGGGCTTCCAAGCAGATTGTGGAGTCTCTGTCCTAGGAGGCACTTCATCCTTGGGTCCTGGGCAACCCTTTGGAGCTAGCAATGCATTCTCTAAAGGCCTCTTCCTGCCTCAACCATTCCATCCTTCTTTGTCCCTGCAGTAGAGCCCTGGCACGGCACATATCACAGGGCAGATACCCACTGCAGTGTGACAATATGTGATCCTCTGACACACATAACTGTTCTCTTCTGTATTACCTCAGCCTCTTTCTTCATGTGGGTATACATGTGAAAAGCCCTTAAGTTCCAAGAACTGAAAATGTGACAGAGAGAGCCTCTGCCTTCCTTCAGCAGACCCCACACAATAACCAATTCAATATGGTTAATTGTTTTGCAGCATTACTGATTCCTCCTGGAAGTCACCTTTTTGTAATTTCACTTTTCTCCACTTCCTTCAGGTTTTCCGTTACAATCACTTTGCCCAGATGGAAGGATACAAGTGTCAATGCATCACTTCCAGCTGTGAGGGTGTCAGTACATTTAATTCTTTCCTTTAGCACAAAGGCTTTATTATTTCACTTGATTTTAATCAGCCTCTGGGAATGTATCCAGCCATTCCCCTGTGCAAGTTGCTCTTTGTGGGAGGATTCTGGTTTTAGAAGCATCTCATGTGAGCTGGGTTAGCAGTGAGCATTTCTGAGCACTTGTGGTCACAGTTAACATCCCCTGGGCTTTTATCAGAAAGCAAAAAGTCTTTCCTGGGGAACTGAAGTCTGAAACAGAATGAAATGATTCAGTGATCAAGCAATACCAGTGCCTCCCGTGAACAGTCCCATGATGTGGAGGCAGTTACACTCTCTCCAGAATAGGGCAGGGAGAGGAGCTCCTAGAAATCTTTCCGGAAGAGCTTTTAAGCAGTAGATCTGACACAAGCAAGGCCCTGTTTCTACAGCCTCACAGGGAACACAGAAGAAAACGTTCCTTTTCTGTGCCCTATGCCTCTGTGGGCTGCTCTTCCTTTAAGGCTTCATCTACCTTCGCATAAAGAAGTCTGCAACCTAATCAAGGGAGGCAGCAACAGGCCTGGATTTCCAGAACAGCATTTCTGCCTCTCCTCACTTGCACAGCTGGGGTTTCTATGAGCTTATCTGACTTACCCATGCCCCTCAGCAGGGAAGAATTAGCAAAAATAAAAGGGAAGGTGGCCTCAAGCATGCAGCTTTGCACCTTTGTATTTCTCATGGTGTTAAAGCAAGTGCCTCAGCCACTCACCATTTGCTGATACAGAACAGAGATATTATCCTAATTCTATCTACCTGAACAATATATGCAGCAAGTCATCAGCTCACACAGGAGTTCAACACAGAGATCACAAACTATCTTTTCCTCTTGTCATATTGCTATCCTATCTGCTTCAGCTTCAGAAAGGGTTTGATAGCTGAGTTACTGAGGGTTATAGCTTCAGGGTACATTCCTGGCTGAAGCATAACTACCTAGCAACTTCGTCCTGAGAGCTGTGAAGGAGCCATGGAAAGGAAAGGTAAATGAAGCTGCTAATTCAATAACCCACTCCACAGGGACTCCAGAGAAGAGCCGTCTCACTATTCAGTGTTAACAGCACAGGCCTATCAAGAGAAAAAGAGCCCTGCCTGCAATGGCTTTAGCTGTTGCTCAGAAGCTGAGCTTGCTATCTTCAACACCAACTTCATCCAAATCCCCCTCACCTGTTATAGGAGAAAGGCTGATTCCCAAACAAACTATACCCTTCTCCTTCCCACACAGAGGGCATTCATGTCTGTAAATACAAGTGCTGCCAAAAATGGTCTAACTGATGTACAACCCAAGAGCTGCAACAGGGTTCAGAGCCTGCTGTGTGCACATTCTGTGTGCCTGTTTAGGGACCAGAGTGAAAAAACAACCCTTCCTCACTCGGAAAGCCATAAGCAAGAACCATATTTGTCTTGGTAACTGCCTAACCCTTTAGGAGAAAGGTAAACTAGCCATTCTGCCCTCCTCTCCTCTACAGGCAGGTCTGCTCCATAGCCACTTTTTTATTTAATAGCAACTACCTCGATCTGAAGTGTCAGGCAGCACAATATGGCACAAGAGCATGAGAACAACACCAAGCAATGCAGTACTTTGTGCTCTTTAAGAAAGAAGAAAATTAAAAGGTAAGAAAGCCAACCCACAACTTTATTTAGTATAAAACTTTCAGAAGACAAGATTAGTCTGTTGGAATGTTTGAAGTATTACACTGACAACATACTTATTAAAGATAATTCCTGCTTCCCTAAGGTGTAATCCCGTTTCATACTGCACCCTTTATTCACTGCTTTCATCCTTACAGAGCGGCTGTAAAGCTGCTCTTCTGCAACGTCATCAAAAAAGAAGTCCTCATTGAAGATGGGATTTCTGCTTCTCTTTATAACAGTGCTTCTCTGCTTCTGTGTTTTCCCTGGCACCAGGGAGAAGGTGATACAGCAGTTGATGGTTTTGGGGTCTACAGAGTCCTCATATAAACCCTCTGCACTGATCAGGCGGATCCGTAGCCTTTCATTCTCCGAGCAATATTCAGCCAATAGTCTCAGCATGCCTCCCTTGCCCATCACCACCACACTCTCTCCCACTTGTCTCTCCCAGCTGCTGCCCAGGTCCAAGGGAAAGATGGGAGAACAGGACATGCTGTAGGTCCGTGTGGGGAAGAGCCCTGCTGAGGCCCTCCTGATGGCACTGGGGCTGTTGTCAGTGGAGCTGCTGTCCTCTGTGGAGAGGGAATTGTTCCTGGGCATGCTGGACTTCTCCTTGGCTTTCAGTGCTCGGCACAGCAATCCCTCCTGACTTTCTGTTTTGATTCGGGAGCAGGATCTGGGAGGCGACCTGCTGAGAAGGGGAGAGCTGAAAGGAGAGGAGTCACTGGAGGAGGCTGTGTCACTGTCACAGGCACCTTGCCTGTGCAGAGGAGGATGCTTGGGAGGGAGCCTCACGGAGGCAAAGCTGATAGCAAAGGGATTAGACACACTCCCTTTGCCAGAGAGCGTGTTAGTTCTGGGTCGAGGCAGCATCAGGCTGGGCAGAGCAGCACGTGGGTCACCATGGAAGATGGACTCCTTCCTCCTGGTGTGGGGACTCTCCAGCAACGTACAGAAGCCATAGGAAGTGGGGGCTCTGGGAAAGTGAGGCAGGGAGAGTGCTGCTTGGGACTGGGGATCGGAGTTGGTGCTTTCCTCCTCCAGGTCTGGGATCTCTTCAGCACTTTCCACCTGAATGACATGTGGTAAAGAGCTGGAGCTGTAGCCAGGAGAATGAGAAACTGCATCCTCTGAACTGTGGTCCTGGTGGAAGCCAGTGCCCTTCACAGGGCTAGAGCTAGTCAGCCTGGGGGGAATGCAAAACTCAGGGATTCTGTCAGGAGTGAGCACATTGGGAAAAGCAGCAGCCCCCAGATGGGTTTTCTCTGGCAGATTCTGGCCAGACAGCCGTCCCAGGAAGGAGGAGCTAGGGATGTTTCCGTTTTCATGCGATGCTCTGAGCTTCTCCAGCAGCCACATCACTGCAGCTGGACAGGACAGCCACAAATGGGAAGAGTTTGAAGTACAGATCCACCTGCATAGAGATGCATAAGTACATGAACACACTACAGCCAGAGCATCACAGGATCAACCAGGTTGGAAAAGACCTTTAGGATCATTCAAGAAACAGCTTGAAGCTGTTTCCTCTTGTCCTGCCACTTGTTACTTGGCATAAGAGATCAGCCCCCTCCTGGCTCCATCCTCCTGTCAGGTAGTTGTAGAGAGGAATAAGGCTCCCTACCCCAACACCCCGAGCCTTTCCCCGTATTATAAACAGCCCCTAATGAGCGCTATTCGAGACAGGATTAGTACCAGCCCAGCCAACCCATGGGTTCAGTAGCACACTGTCTTCAGCAAAGGCAAACAGGTTTCAGCACAACAACAGACCTAAACCACTAAGAAGAGAAAACAGCATCAGGACACTCCCAGGCGGAACAGCCCCTCTCTGATGAACCCCACCGTGCTGCTCCGTCAGCAAAGGACGCACCTTGTCAAGTCAAAGCCGCTTGTTTCCAGCAGCCCCCGCTAGCTCCGCACCACCGCCACACATCCCCGGCCGCTGCCGAGCACAGCGCAGCGCGTCCGGAGCCGGCCCTTTATAGCAGTGACGGGTACGTCCCACCCCGCCGCCGGCTGAGGGAGGACCCGTAGCGTCCGCGCACGGATGGAGAGGGAAGGCGGGGTGATGATGCTGCCGGTCCCGCGATCGTGGGTAGGGCAGGGGCAGGGATTGTGCAGAGGGACCTTTCCGGAGAAGGGCACCGGAGCACCCAGTGTGATGGGTTCAGATGGAGGAGAGAAGGCGCAGGGGGGACCTGATCGCTCCCTACAAGTGCCTGACAGGAGCATGGAGCCAGCCAAAAAAAAATATAAGTGTTTACTTTTGCCTCACATCCATTTGCTGGGGGGCGAGGGTGTTTGGAGATGAGCTATCAAATCCAGGACACAAGCAGACTTCTCGTGGTGCCGCTTTTCCTCTTATGGTTCTAGCAGCTTTCCAGCATCAGAGCCAGTGGGAAGCAGGGATTGCAGGTTTTCAAGCTCACGCGAAAAGAACTTTGCTGCTTTTCCTGCATGTGAACGTGAGCACCCCTTTCTCCCCATTATCCACAGAGAACACGAGACAGCCTAGCCGCCAGCCCAGCGTCCTACCTCTGATACCCAGCAACAGCGGGAATGCAAATGCAGGGGGAAGATAAGGCAGAAAATGCTTTGGGCAGTTACCTTGAAACTGTGTGTCAAAAGCACTGGAATACGTGACATTTACCAGGCCCTGCACAGAAGCAGGGGGATTCGTGGCCTTGCTCAGCACAGTTCAGCAGCGCAGCAGAGCTTGAGCAGACCTCTGCAAACTCTGTGTAATTATTCTGCAAGCTGCAAGTTGGAATCTTAACTGCAAGGCCAGGGAAGCCTGCAAACAGGAAGGCTGAACAGGGATGAAGCTGTATGCCTGTAGCAGGCAAGTAATTCTGCGTCTTTTACATCTGAAAAGCTAAAGCTCATGTTTACAGAGTGCTTGAACTAGAGAGGATGTGCTCAGGGGAAACAAACCAAGTGGGCAGGGAACGCTTTGAACCTGCTGAAAGATTGAGCTGGGAACATGAATGTTCTGTGTCTGAGCCTTGCCTCTCCTGTTTGTTTCGTATCAGCTAAGCTTTGCTTTCATAATAATCCTCCTGCACTTCAGATTGGAGGAACTCCATCTGCCCTTTGTGAGAAGGTTCAGGACACTCCCACTGCCCTAGGACTATTTCAGCTCTCAGTGCTTTTGCAGTTTACTTAAGCAGACTTGCTGTGCGTGTGGTTCAAACAGCCTTCAATCTAATTTCGAGGCTTTTCCCAGCTATTGAGGCTTTCCAGCAGCATAGTAAGAGGAGCTATTGCAGACATGGTCTCCTTTGGGAAGCAGAACATGCACTGCATAGCTGTTACCTGTTACCTGTTCAGACCTGGCAATACAGTACTATACATCATGCACTCTGTACCACGTAGCTTCTAAAGACTGAGCTTTATTCCAGTGTCTACACCTCTGCTTTTAATACCAAAGAAAGATTTGACTTTAAAAATGGTGGGAAAAAAAAAAAAGAGAAGGAAATGGAGCATTTTATTGGAAATTTTCTTACCACCAGTAACAGTTCACGTAAGTAGATCAGAAATGGCAATCATGGTAATTAGAATCAGGTATACTAAGTCCACAGCTGGCATCAGGCACTGGTGAAATAAAGTAGCTACCTTGACTGGTAGAACTGCAGACTGGTTTGGGTTGAAGGGACCTTCCACTAGAGCAGGTTGTTCCAAGCCCTGTCTCAGCCTGGCCTCGAGCACTGCCAGGGATGGGGCAGACACAGCTTCTCTGGGCACACTGTGCCAGTGCCTCAGCACCCTCACAGGGAAGAGCTTCTGCCTAAGAGCTCATCTCAATCTCCCCTCAGACAGGTTAAAGCCATTCCCCTTGTCCTGTCCATACTGGCCCATGTCAAAAGCCCTCTCCAGATTTCTTGTCACCGCTTTAGACATAGGAAGCTGCTCTAAGGTCTCCCCAATGCCTTATTCTTCAGTTTCCTGCTCTAACTGGCCTTTCTCTCCTCCGGTGACTGCAAAAGGAGAGCAGGTGCCTAACATTGGGTGGTGTGTATCATAGAATAGTTGGAGCTGGAAAGGACCTTAAGATCATCCAGTTCCAATCCCCTGCCAGGAGCAGGGATACCTCCCACTAAACCATGCCACCCAAGGCTGTGTCCAACCCCTCCTTGAACACTGCTAGCAATGGAGCATCCACAACTTCCCTGGGCAACCCATTCCAGTGCCTCACCACCCTGACAGTAAACAGCTTCCTCCTTGTATCCAATCTAAACTTCCCCTGTTTAAGTTTGAACCCAATACCCCTTGTCCTATCACAGTTCCTAACCCTAACCCCTCTCCAGCATCCTTATAGGCCCCTTCAGACACTGGAAGGCTGCTGTGAGGTCTCCACAGAGCCTATCCTCCCCTTCCTAGCAAAGCCTGCACTTTATAGCCATTTAACAGATTGCTGGCGTGCTGGAGTTCAGCCACACTTAAGCACTTGTACATCCCCTGTAGGAACAGGCACTCAATTACACGATTAGCTGTTCAGCTTCCTGTGTTCAAAACATTTCTCTTGCCTTGATTAGCTTCAGAGCATAATTAAAATATGCTCCCAACACGGCTTCCTGGAAACAAAAACCCCAATGCACCGATGTGTCTCCAATAAGCCACTTTTAAAGCAGAAGGGATACAATGTGCAGCGAGGCTTTATTACAATTCCTGCACCAAATAGCACGTGTAACCCTGGGATTTGGCAAGGAGCTGGAAAAGCTGCAACAAAAGACAATCTGCAGCCTGAGCAACACGGGAGGCAGTTGGAGTTTTTCCTTCACACGTTACACTGATTGTTTGCTCTGTATCACAGCTTTGGACTTCCCTCAGCGCAGCAACCCAGCTCAGGAACTGGCTAGCAGGGGCCAAAACACAGGTGAATCCCAGCCTGGGAGATCCCCCAGTGTGACAGCTTTCCTCTTGTTTTCAACTGGGCTCATAGAATCATAGAATTATTAGGGCTGGAAAGGACCTTAAGATCATCTAGTTCCAACACCCCTGCTATTTCAGTTTCTTATTCAGTGCTTAGTCTACAATTACTGAATTCTCTTGCAAACCAAAGCAATGTCCTACTTATTGATAAAAACAAGCTATGAAGTGGTAGTTCTACAAGCTCCTGAGCATGGTGATGTTGTGCATACACACACAAACTACCATTAAGATTTTCTGCAAAGGGAGGAGAACCTTACCCTGTACAACTGCCAGGCCTGCTCAGGGCAGCTATTATGGCAAAAGCATCTCTACCTGGAATAATAACACAAATTCAGACCTGTTTTCTAGGGCTTCATCACCAGCACTGGCTGGTCCAAAAGAAGAGCCGTCCCTTCAGTCAGTGGTTTACAGGGGGTGGAGGCAGGAGGTCTTCAGGAGCTGACAGCCTTCGGATGATGGGCACCAGGGGAGGTGGAAACCTCCTTGTCCAGCCAAAAGGAGTGGGAAGATAAAAAAGGAGAACTTCTGGACGTGCTGTGAAAGGGGAGATGGGCATGGGTGAGACAGCAGATACCCGTTTGCCATTCCTAATGCAACATCAACAACTCAGTGCATTACACTACCGAAAATATGCAAAATTTCCACAGGCATCCATAAGAATAAATTACCTGGTCAGGTTTATTTTCTTAAAGAAAGTAGCAGGAATTCCACTGGGGATTCTTGAGAAAACCCTCAATCAGCTGAGAGGTACTTAGATACTACTTGATTTTTTTATTACACACTGATATAATGAGCAAGTTTGTAACACCTTGATTCAATCCTGTCATTTTATCTAAGATCAGAGGTACCTATTAGCAGTCTGCCCACCACTTCTTGCCTAAATCAAGTCACTCTGCATTGCTTGTAGGGTGATACAAAAAGCAAATGAAAGAACAGAGTGCTGCTTGGCAGTAACAGCACAGGAGCAATGGGACCCTTCAAGGCGAAGTATCTTAAGTACCTCGTGTTGTAACAGAATGAAATACAGAAATCCAGCAGGTACGGACTAAAGAATTCATTCTTTCTAGCATATTACAGGGTCCTGTGATGAGAAGCTGACATTTGCCATGCAAAATCTAAGAAAGTTATACTGTCCCTAATTCCACTGCCACTAAGGTCAGAAAAAAGACCCTTCTGTCTGAAGTATAAAACTACACAGGGATCTAACCACATTCAGCTTTAAATGCCTTTCCATGTTTACAAAACAGATACATCCATTGGAGCCAATACCTACTTCAGGTCTGTTTCAAATCTGAAAACATACTTTCATTGTTCTATCTACATGACGTTTCATGTTTTCCATGCATGCTTTCCAGGTTTAAAGTCCCATAACGCAAACCCCAGCTTCCAGCATGAAATGTATTTCAGGTAAAACAAGGTGTCCAAGGCCAGGAAGAGTCATATACTGCGATTTATGGAAAAGCCAGTGTAGCATTTTAGTTTGGTTAAATAAGCATTTTCCCCTACAACAATTTGGAGCCCAAGAGTAGATGGGCTGCTCCAGTCCATCCTGTCATACATTTAACATGAAGGTAGAGCCTAACTTGCAGTAATAGTAATTCCCATGCTCAGCTGTGTGAATGAACCCTCTAAGCAGATATGAATATGCATAAAGCTGAGAGGAGTTAATAGCACTAATGAAACGGGGAATTAAGTCTTCTTTGCATTTTCTGTGTTCAAGCAACCTACCAGTAATGATTAACATCCTGAAACTGCTCATCTCCTGTAATGCTTAAACCTCACCATGCAGGAAACATTCCATTCTCTCAAACACAAGTAAGAGCTGGTCTATAAACACTCACTAGTAAATAATACAAATTTCTGATTAGCCTCATTCCTTACTTCCTACCCAATAAGCTTGATTACATTGCTGCTAGTGTATGGGAGATTTATCGTGACCAAAAAAACAACCATACTCAACACTTTCCCCTAAATACTCCTGTTTCACTTACCAACAGTTAGTAATTCTCAACCTCTATCAGAAATGGTTTGCCTAGTTTTTATTCCAGTATTTACTGGTGGACGTTCAGTTTCTATAGCCATCACTACTCCTGGCATAGAGCAGGTTCTACTATTAAAAACAAAAAAGCTTGTCACAAAGAAAAGCAGATCACTGCCTTCGGGTTGACTGAACACCTGAAGGTCACTTCCATGGATGGATAAAACTAATCCTTGCTTATTACTGCCTCCCCTTGGGAAAGATTTGGAAGTTTTGCCTTAAATGAATGTCAGTACTTTAAGCATCTACAGTCACCAAATCCTGGGAAACAGGGTGATTTCTGAGGGTGAGGGGGTTTTTCAGTATTCCTTTTGTGTCGACAAAGTCACTACAAACACAGATCAACAGGATAAGCAGGTTCTGGATATGCATATTCTCTTCTGTTGCTCAGCTGTATACCTCTTAAAACAGCTGAATGAGTTGTGGCACCTGAATCCAGGTAGAACATAGAGGAATAGAAGGGTTGCGGGTTATAAAGAACACACACAGATCACAGAAAGCATTACATATATTTATCTATCAGCTTTGTGGATTTTACTCAGGAACAAACCAAAACTTAATGTCAACTACTCCATGAACTGGAATAAGATACCTGTGCATCATAGCATTTATCAGGCTTGTCTGTTGAGTGAAAGGAAAAATGATGTATCATGGGGAAAATCTTTATGAAATGTTTCTGATGAGAGCTGGAAATACTGAATAGTCTTGTAAAATGCCAAGAAACTCAGCTTGAAATGTACCAGTATTGCTGAGAAACATCCTCAATATGTTAGAGTGTAATACTGTGACCATGTTATCTCAGGATCTACAGAATTACCTAGATTCAAATGAGCATTTGTTGCTCAAGTCTTATTTGCAATGTTAAAATTTACTGTTGTTTAATGACAGGGTTTCTAATTGGATTGATAAGTTTTTTCTCTGCTCACTGTTCAGCCACAGTTGTAACACCATGGCCAATCTGGTACTGAGCAGTAGTCCAAGGGACTGGAGAGCTGCTATGTACAAAGATCACTTCAGACATTAATGGAAAAGCAGGTGTATGTTTCACAGCAGTGGCATATAAAGAACTCAAGACTACCAATAACTTTGTCAAGCAGACAAACTTTGTCAAGCTGTTTTGCCTCACTTCAACTTGGAAGAGGAATGTGTGGTTCTGTGTCAAGAGTTGGCAAATCGCTGTCCCACCAGTAACTTTATGTTAAAGTCTGAAGAGTGACAGGAAAGTGTCTGATATTCCTGCAGTGAATTGGTATTATCAATATGGTTAAAGGATGCCTGATCAGGAAGATAATCTCCCCATTCTGTTGCTATGGATGTACCCTCACTCTGACAGGCCAGTCATAAGACCACAACCAGGTTATGCAGGCACAGACACAAAGAATGGAATACATTTCCTCTAAACAAAGATTTGCATTCCATTGATGGCTTTGCAAGGGTCCATCACTATTCTTGAAGGCAAGCGAGTAGCTGCGGTGTGTAGCTTGCGCATGCAATCAGGCCACCGGACCATGGACCACCAAAGCATGAACAGTGAGAAGGAAGGAATGTGTTGTCAGGAGAGCCAGAGTAGTAGCTAAACTAGTGAGCACTAGTACGTCATGCTGTTGCAATGGTTTAGGATGGAGCAGCTTGCTGCAGCCAGAGTTGTAGTTCACCTTTGGGTTGACTGTTCCCACAACACATATACCTAGCCCGCTTTCAGGGCAGGCTTCTCTCTGTAGGCTGGCAAAATGATTCTAAGGATTTCCTGAAAAATGAAGTCCATCAAACTAATCAGCTCTTTTCACAGGGATGTGCTGTGCCACAGCAGAAATGACCTCATTCACCTCCTGGCTGTGTAGAGTTCCTGTGCTGTATATGGATATGTGCGGGGGATACGGAACAATCCAACAGTGACCAGTGTGATCAAACACTCAACAATTTATTGTGTACAAGTGTGCCTTTTATAGAGAAATTCTAGAGTGCTAGAACATTCGATCACACTTGATTGGTCAGCTCCATACAGACAGGCACTAGCAACAGGTTAATGATTGGCTGAAGCTCCAAATGTCCACAAATGGTCATCGTGCTGGGCGCAGCGGAAGCCCCTCCTGTTTTGCCACCTGCGGCTGGCTCCTGAACAGAGCTGTTGTTCTGGAACATTCTGCATGGAGACCTTGCTAGCCGACTCCTCCCCCGGCAACGCACACTCATCCCTGGGCCCCCTGATTACCTTCTTCTGGGCTTGCAAGGCCTCGCAAAGCCTCTTGCTCACTGCCCCAGTGAAGATAAGTCAAAAGCTGGATTGCTCACATGTCACTTAACTGACAGGAACGCTCCCACAGATATGCCCTAAGTAATGAAATTGAAGAATTATCATTTAATTTTTCTCAGGGTAAAACATAAAAATTAAATCAGGCAATGCAAGTTTATATTTTTTATTAGTTACAGCGTGTTATGAAGGACCGTGGCCAAATGCCTCTTAAGCACTGAGAGGCTTGGGGCATCTATCTCCTCCCTAGGAATCCCATTCCAGTGCTTGACCACGCTTTCAGTAAAGAAAGGCTTCCTAATGTCAAGTCTCAACCTCCCCTGACACAGCTTTGAACCATGCCCATACTTCCTGTTACTGGATACCAGGGAGAAGAGATCAGCACCTCCCCACCTCAGGGAGCTGCACAGAGCAATGAGGTTATCCCTCAGCCTCCTCTCCACACTAAACAAGCACAAACTCCTCCGCTGCTCCTCATCTACAAAGAAGTGCTCATGTCATGCAACTATCTCTGTTCTAACAGCTTTGTTAGAACTTGATAGAAGAACATTTTCTCCTCTTTGGTTCCAAGCTTAATGTAGTCTCATTTGTGGTAATTCTCATGCATCCTTGTCATGGTTTAAGCCTCTCAAACTCACAGTTTTCTCTCTCACTCACTCCCCTCTCTTTCTTTCCCAGTCCTGGGGGATGGGGAGGAGGATCAAAAGAATGCAACTCCCACAGGTTGAGATAAGAACAGTTTAGTAACTAAGGTATAACATAAATCACTACTGCTA
>JASSUY010013983.1:0-12047 GCA_032466535.1 Forpus xanthops
TTTTTTTTTTTTATTTTTTTTTTTGTTTTTTTTTTTTTTTTTTTTTTGTTTTTTTTTTTTTTTCCCAGGTAACAATGACTATCACAGTTGTAAATAGCAACCTTCTTTGGTAGGATCCAAAATGATTCCAAGAACTTATTGAGGTATGGTTGCACTGATACAAGCCCAAAATATCATGTTCTTGTCACTCATTTTCAAACCAGCCACACTTCCAGCAAGCCTGTATGTAGAAAATGAGCATTCCAAGAAGTGGGACAAGACAGATCATCTCAGCGTAACACCCTGATGACTTCTAAATTAAAGACTTTATGCAGTATATATCTTAGCAGAAAAAGTTCCTCACTGTCATTACAAAAGCCTATCCTTAGGGATGTTTGGGCTTACTTAGCACAAAATAGAGTTTGTAAGTTTATGCAACTGTTAGTAACACACCTGATCCATGTATTTCTTGTTAATATTACACAGCTGCCCACCTAAACACTTAAGCTCTCAGAAGAGGGAGTATTTCTGTATTATAGTTAATGAATGTGCTGAATACAGTGGTTCTTTGCTTTAGATGCAGAGGATGATTCTGCAAGCTTGAATGAGTTCTTAAGAGTCAAATGTCTAGGTTCTGAATACTTGGATTGCTAAAGTAGTAGACTAAAAGTGGATCCCCTGGCTGTACAAAAAAGCAAAGAAAATTCAAAATACAAGTACGATGTCATAAGAGTCATGTGCTCCTCATAAGTGGTGAGAGGATCAGATTTGTATAGTGTACAAAGGAATAGAGTCTTGGTGAAAGAAGGCACTCTTAATTTAACTTTCAAAGATAAATACCTGATCACAGAAGACTTAAGTTGTTAGAAATAGTGACATCAGTGTCTTCAGGTGAAAAGGTGGGGGCAGACATTTTCAGTTTTCACTTCTGTGTGGCATTTCTGTATTTCCACACAGTGGCAGAGGTCAGAAAGGTCCTCTGGAACTCACCTAGTCCAACCTCCCTGCTCAAAGCAGCATCTGCTACAGTAGGTTCTTCAGGAAGTTACCCAATCAGATTCTGAATATCTCCAAGGCTGGAGATTCCATAATTTCCCAGGGCAATCTGTGCCAGTGTTTAAACACCCTCACAATATTTTTCCTTTCTTTTTCTTCTTATGTCTAAACGAAATACCCCACATTGCAGTTTCTGACTCCTGAGTCTGGAGTACCTGAGTAAATACAATTTTGCAATTCATAGTGTTAGATTACCTGATTAAAAGATAATTGCAGTAAACACAATGAACACAAAGAATCAGATATAGAATAGGTAAACAAATGCTGATTACCTGATCAGTGAAAATGAATCACACTGAAATGACTACTTTTAAGTTTTCACACTCAGATAGGCCAACCAAATGAACTCTCACCAGAATGCCTTGTAAAGTAAAAGGAGTAATTGCCTTTGTCACATGGAGTTGTATCATTTTTTAGTATGTATAACACTTGCTTTGTATGTAAATAAAAACCACAATACCTGGGTCGGAGCAATCCCAGGCACAGCTGCAAGTTGGGCAGAGAAGAGGTTCAGAGCAGCCCTGAGGAGAAGGACTTCGGGGTGTTGGTCAACCTGAAAATGAACATGAGCCAACAGTGCGTGCTTACAGGCCAGAAGGCCAACTGTATCCTGGGCTGTGACAAAAGGGGCATGACCAGAAGGTCAAAGGAGGTCATCCTGCCACTCTACTCTGCTCTTTTGAGACCTCACTTGGAGTACTGTGTGCAGTTCTGGGGTCCTCAACATAAAAAGGACATGGAACTGTTGGAACAAGTCCAGAGGAAGGCCATGAGGATGATCAGGGGACTGGAGCACCTCCTGTGTGAAGATAGGCTGAGAAAGTTGGGGTTGTTCAGCCCGGAGAAGAGAAGGCTGCATGGAGACCTCATAGCAGCCTTCCAGTATCTGAAGGGGGTCTGCAAGGCTGCTGGAGAGAGACTCCTCATGAGGGACTTTAGTGAGAGGACAAGGGGTAACGGGTTCAAATTTTAGCAGGAGAAGTTTAGATTGGTTATAAGGAAGAAGTTCTTTGCTGTGAGTGTGTTGAGTCACTGGAATGGGTTGTACAAGGGAGCTGTGAATGCTCCATCTCTGGTGATGCTCAAGGCCAGGTTGGACAGAGCTGTGAGTGACATGGTTTAGTGTAAGGAGTCCCTGCCCCTGTCAGGGGGTTAATACTAGATGACCTTAAGGTCCTTTCCAACCCTAACTATTCTATGATTTTTAATATACTATCTTAGTGGTATGGTTGTTATGTCAAAAGGTAACACACTATACACGAAGCCAAAATTGTACTTTTAATCTAACTAATGTTATAATAGTAAAAACATTGGAAATTCTTACTAAAATACAGCTAAAATTGTGATATGTGAACTTCCTGGTACCTCTGTCTTTTCATCAGTGTTATGTCTACCTTATAGTGTTCCTCTAGGTATTAACACTGGTAGTGTCAGTTTTCATAAAGGAGAAATAGTGATGGTATAATGAGCCATCAGCATCCTAAGTATCTCACTGTAAGAAGTTTAATATTCAAAGTAGGGACTTCTTCCTCCTAATCTTGAGGTTCTGGGATTTATTATTGTGTCAAACTACCAGTTGAACCTCACTGGCTTCTTGCAGCAGAGTGTGAGGGTGGTCCCACAGCCTTACCCAGGCTCAGCATTTCAATGGTCTTTTGTTTCTTATACAACAGCTAAGAAAATGTGTCCCAAGACTCTTCCCATGAAGACACTGACAGAGCTCAGACTCAGACAGGGGAGGCAACTGCCACTTGACTTTGAGACAGAGTCCTCCCTGCTCTCAACTCAGAGCGCAGCCTTTCATTAGCTACTAGAGATAGACTAATTTTCATGACAGTGATGGAATTCAATGACAGTTGACCTTTTCCTTTCTGTCAGGTGTAACTGTAGTAGGTCAGTGTATGGTTGCACTCACACTGCCACTTAGTGTGTTCATATCCATGCGCACATGCATAATATAGGACATACATGGATTGGCCACACAGATCAATGCAGACAGAGCGGTATCTTCACCAGAACTCACACAATCACACCAAGTACTCATTTAGAATCATGGAATTACAGAATAGTTATTATATATTACACTTCTAGTGTAAAATAACATATCATTTCAGTTTTTCATTTTCAGTACTACCTCCTTTTCCCATTTTGAAATAAGTATTAACTCCATTCCAATATGGTTGCCAGAAAACATAACACAAGATAAAGGAGAAAATAAGTTAGATAAAAAGTCAACTTAGGAGGAAAACAGATGTAAGCTTAGGAGCAAAAATGAATGTTGTTGAAAACTATGAGTATTACTCCCATGTGCTAAAACAGAATTCGTAGTAGCCTGTAGAGGTCAGTTCAGAAAAAGAAATATTTTGGATTAAGCTATAGAAAACAGAACAAGTTCACCTGTATCTCTTTTTCTGTAGGTAATTTGAAAAGAATTTTCAAGAAATCTACATTTTCTACCCAAGTAAAAGAAATTTATTCAGGTGATACAGATAAAGAATGCCTGAACCATTCCTATAATATATGGAAATGCTTATTAGGCCTAGTCGGTAGATGGGGTTCCACAGCTCAAAAGAAATCTCTGTTCCAAGAGCTGGTAAGTATACACAAATGTGAAAAGTCTATGATAGGAGAAGGCAAAAGCCCAAGATTTTTAAAATATCTGTTTGTAGGAGACACTCTCTCCAGCTAGAAATCTCCATCTGTGCTGTCAGAAGTTTCTGTCAGTATTATCACTGTCTTTTCTTTCATCCTCTCATCCTACTCATTTTCTACTCTCTGATGTTTGTTTTACATGACCCAGCTTTTCCTTTCCTGTTCTTTTATGTTCCCATCTTTTTGGCTGGCCTCTTTCCTCTGTAGTATTTTGACTTCTCTTCTTTGCTGTCTGGAAATCATTGCCTAAAATTTCTACTTCAGTCACCATAAAAAAGCAGTGTGTACTTACACAGAAAGCAGGTTATAAGATAGAAGAATAAAGGAAAGCGAAAGAAGACCATAGTATGTCATACTTCTTTTTACTTACAATTCTTCTTTGCTTACACTATCATGTTTTAGTCTTGTGAGCTGTAGACATACTACCAAAGTAGATCCAGGCAGCCTGAATGCTGAGGGAAGGCAGGATGTCATCTTTACCTCTCTCCTATGTACATATCTTTAGAAGACTTTTTATTTGTGAGCCTGGGAGCTTGTTGGAAGAACAGCTTTCAGCTGTTGAACCACTGGAAGCATTACAAATCCCAAAGGGAACTTCTAGGGTCCTAACCCTCTATGTCCTGGCCAAAATGTTGAGAACACAACATGTTTTTCCTTTTGTACAGACAGGGCAGTTACTGATGATTAATTTGTTCCCAGAGCACTCCTGACATTACACTTCATATGAGTAAAATATTTCTCACCATTGCCAGCCCTGCAAAAGTGATTGCCAATTCACACACTCAGAACAAACATCTTAGTATCCTATGCCATGACTTATTATTTTGCGTGGAAATAATATGCTAGTATGGCAAGGCCACCTTTTCTTGAGTGAGTAGAACTGTTATTCATTCAATTGAATAAGCAGCATTTGTATGCAGCCTTAATCATGAACATTTTGGAGACTGACATCAGGCACTAAATACAATCCTGTCAAATAGCTGGCAGTGGATTAACTTTGACACCTAGAAACATGCCAAATTCTGACAGAGTAAGAACTCGCTGTATACCCAATGTCAGTCATTCACTGAGTGCCACTCCAAATGCTTATCCTGTTAGTGATGACATCAATCTGCACTGGCATTCAAAATGCTGCTGCCCTTTGAACATGTAACTGAATATACAACTTTGAACTATATAAATGAAATCAATGGATAAAACATCAAAATGCATGTATTCTAGCAACCACCTATCCTTCCTTAAGACCTAGTGGCCATCTCTGATGTGGAGATATTGCTTTATTAATGGACAAGTCAATTTACACAGCTGTTTGCTGGTTAATCTATTGTTCTACAGTCAAGCTTGCTTACAAGCAAAGTGATTTCCACCATGTTCTAAAACTTGACAGAGGTTTTTAGGCCTAATTCTAGTTACATCCCAAATTGTGAAAGTCTACTCATATTAGTAGCACCTAATAATATATGACAAGGGTCACACATACTTTTTGTATGTTAACCTGGCTACTAAAGCACTCTTACCTTCATAAATTCTGCATTTCTGCCAGGACAGTGACCCAGCCCAAGGATGGTTTTCCTTTTCTTCCTTTTCCTTTTCCACTTTCTCTTCTCCTATAAATCACCAGAGTGAGCACCACCTCTTGAAGCAGGAGATGAAGCTGAAAAGAAAGTTGAATGCATCTCCTATTTCCTGATCAAGTATTCTATCTATTAAACTGTTCTAAAGAGGAGCAACTCTACAGCTGTGGTGATGGATTAAAAAGCATGGTATGTTTAGGCAAGACTTTGCCCTTGGGAAAGTACTCCACTAACCAAATCATACTTGACTAGAGATGACTAATAAACAAATCTGAGTCAAGATATTAAGGTTTCAAAAAAAGATTAATCATTTAATGCGGATATTTGTCCTTCCCTTCATCTTGAAAATTTACTCACACCTGGGGAAAAAAAAAAAAAAAAAAAAAAGAAAAAAGACTCCTAAGACTTAAGTATAGTGGAAATAAACTTTTCCACCCTGTATTTCCTATTAGTCATAGATAGTCCCTCTGTCAGCATGTAGAAGCCACAATTAACTCATCAGACACATGTCCCTCAAAACAGAAGAGTTAGTGTTTGTTTTCCTCAAAAGTCCATCTTGGACCCTGAAGCTAGTTTTTGCTTTAGAAATGCAGAAATTGACATTCATTTTAGAGAGCTTTTAGAATCAAATCATCAAATACTCTTACAAATCTATCAGAAGTTACATATTTGTAATACTATTTAGCTACTACTCTCCAGTCAAGAAGGTTTAAAATGGTGTATTTAGGAAAAGTACACACTAGGATTACTGTTCATCTTAGTAGGTCAAACAGGATCAAGATTCTTGCTCCTCTATCATGCCAGAAGGTGCTAATTCTAAACCTTTTAAAGACTCATTTGAGTCATCTCAAAAAAAAAAAAAAAAAAAAAAAAAAAAACAACAACAAAAAACAAACCAGCAGTGCCTTGATCTGGACTAGCTAAGTGTTACGAGCATTCCGTAACACAGAGCAAACATGTTCTTAAGGAAACTAGACCTTAGACCATCAAATACCATCCCCTCTGCTTGTCAGACAAAACTACGTATAATTCCTTTCATAAGTTTAGTATCCTCCTTTCTAAAGCATGATTTACTCTATTTGACCTTCTAAGAGGCTATTCCAGAAAAAAAATTCAAGTGAGGAAGGTTTAACCAGCCTGTAACCAGTTCTTCATAAATGAAAGACCAAAGTAGCATTACATTATGCTGTGCAAACATTGTGGCTTGCTTAGTTATCTGAGATGTTGGAACAAGATCAACACAGCAGTGGTTAGTTTAGGCACCATTCAACTTGGTAATTTCATAAACTGATTGTGTGCTTTTTGTTTGTTTTTTTTTTTTTTTTAATTGTCCTTGATAATAGACATGGATAATCAGCCATTTACAAATTTTTCTTTGAAACATCCAAATCTCATAAGGAGTCTGATCTTCTTCTCTGAGCCTGATAATTCCACTGAAGAAAAGCACAGAAAAAGTTAGACATTTCACTGCCTAAGTACTTCTAAGGAGCTGAACTTAGTGAGTGCAATCTAGTATCAATGGCTCAAAATTCATTCTGTTGTTGTCATGTGAAGGTCGGTGTTCGCACTCTAGTAAATAGCTGCTATAAAACCTGAAGCATTACTGACTTGCTTAAAATTCAGACAGCGTGGAGCAAGTGTAACTGTCAGCAGTAGGAGGCCTTGAATAGCTCTAAAGGTTAAATATCAATTTGTTTGAAAAAAGAAGTCAAACTCATTCCCTTAACATAAACTGCAAATCTGATGGCATTCGACCCATTGACAGTCTTCTCAGACATTTGAATTTAAAGTGTTTGACAACCCTAAGAAGCAGAACTCACTTTTGTTAGATATAGATTACGTTGTAAACTTTCTGGTGATTTTTTGTTTGTTGGGGGGCTGGGGGTTTTGCTTGTTTTTTTTTTTTTTTTAGGAATCCAAAATCTGCATTTGAGGCCAGTTCCAAAGACAGTGGACATTTTCTATTGACTTTAGTATGCTTTGTATCAGGCCTTTATGATTGCTTAAATATACCAAGAAAGGGGATGACTGAATGCAGAAAAGAAACTCTCTGGCTTTTTACTTACAGATTTCTTTCAGGATGTTTTCTGTATTCACATAACAATTTTTCAATTTTATGTTTCCTATGGGAAAACAGAAAATATTTTTTCTATAGTAAAGGATGTTTCCTTTTAATCTGAAAAGCATGTCCAAATTTTTAAAAGTTAAATTTACTTAGGTTTATGTGGGTTTTTTGTATTTTTTTTTGTTTGTTTTGTATTGGTTTGTTTTTTTTTTTTTTAATGAAAGATTAAGTGTTGGATATAAATTGAGCTTAAAAGTAGAAAACCTTTTCAAAAAATATTTGTAGAAGATGCAGGGTATTTTAGTTTAAAGCTTACAGGTTAAAATTTGATTCCAATAAATCATGATAGTTAGAATAACAACATCAGTAAAAACAACAGTAATAACAGATACAGTGAGACTTTCTCTACTATTAGAAGACTGGAAATGTCGAGATCTGAAATAAAACAGAAGTTTAATTTTCATTATTCAAATTAGTAATTGCAACAAAATAGTTTTCTTTGAAATCCAGGCAGAAACAGAATGCTTTCTCTGATACAAATTTTTAAAGTATTTTAAATTTTATTGTCTTGTGGTAGGAAACCGATTAATTGAGAAGATTTATCTTCCAGCTGTAAAAAAATGGGCCAGACATTTTATTTCTAATAGGATTCCTGTGTTGCTTACAGATTAACTTATTATAGTATTAGCCTACAATACAGGCTGCTAGCAGTAGAAGCATTTGTTGTACAGCTTCTTTGAACTCCTCAGATATAATCAACATGTAAGTCTGTATCTTAGGTTAGAACTATAGTACATATACATGTGAGACCCTTGTTTTGCAAGTACGTAGCTCAGACTTCTCTCAGGAACAATACCATTATTAGTGAATGGGTAAATAATTTATACAGGCGAAGCCCCTTCTGCGGTGGCTATTTACCATCTGTGTGTACACCAGGGCATGCCCTTCCAAATCTCTACATAACTTTGTTCACCTGTCACTTCCAGCCCTTTTGGACAATCCTGGTTTGTCCTCATGTATACTGTCATCAGCTTTTCTGCCTGCTCTCCTCTAGGTGGCAACAGAGGAGGGAGAAATACAAAGTAGAGCATGAGGATCAAGAGAAAGAAAGAAGATGGAAAGAAAGAAAAATGGGAAAGGGAAGGGAAGAGCTTCAGAAAGTTCTTTCCTTGTCCTCCCCTCTTCTACAAATAGCAGACCAGATGACATTAACCACCTATTTATATTAGGTTCCTTATAAGGAAAATTGTGGCACAGGCTTCCTATCAGATCAGGGTTCTTCTCAGCAGAGAGCTGGAGCTCCTTATTTCATTTATATTGAATTCAGACTTGCCAGGCTTGCCTGGCTGGAGAAGTAGTTGTGAAAGCTGAGCTGAACTGTCAGGAAACACTGCAGAATGAAGGTGAAAGATGACTGATGATGCAAGAGGAGAAGGGAGACCCTCCCACTAAGTCATGAGGTTCAAAATAGACCCCCTTGCTTTCTAAACTTGTAATGAAGCTAAAGTGTGACTAGGTCCAATCCTAGTCTCAAATTTGGTTAACGGTTTATGTCTGAAGGGTTCCAGGTATAGTTAACTAGGATCACTTACAGAATCACTGTCTCAGACATAAGCAAAAGGTGAACTTAATATGATGTTTTTAAAGTACCAATTTAGCACATATGGGATTTTTACATGGCTTTTTACTTAGCAGCAGTCTGCATTTTCAAGGGGATCCCATAATCATACTTGTTATATGGTATCTAAATCAATTTACGTGCATATCTGTGCAGACACAGACATATAGATATGTATTTGTGCATGTGTGGAATCACAGAATAATAGAACCACATGATGATTGAGGTTGGAATGAGCCTCCAAAGGTCATCTGGGCCAACTTCTCTGCTCAAGTGAGGCCACCTGTATAGACCAGAGTAATGTCCAGATACATTTTTAAGCCCTGATGACAATAATCCTGCTACTGCAGCCCAGGATGCTATTCATTTTTATTTCCAGTTAACCAAATCTGAGACTGAGACTAAGTCTGAACCTAGTCAAACTTTAGCTCCATCAGGAGTTTAGAAAGCAAAGGGGTCTATTTTGAGCCTCTTGACTTAGTGGGAGGGTCTTGCTTCCCCTTTTGCATCTTTGGTCTCTATATTAATTATTTTAGCTTAATTCTACCTTAATTTTGCTTTGCATGTTTCACCCATGTAGGAAATAAAAGAGTGAACCTTGACATCAAACTTTGTTAAATCACACTTCTATAAATTCACAATAAAGCTGCTTTTGCTAATAGAATTGATAGTGATTCTTTAAGACCCTAAACCACTCACTTCGTGACACCTGCAAACCCCCATTCCTGTAGGTGCATTGGTGATGTCAACTTACTATGCATGTAAATTCCAGAATTTCTGGAGTATTTCTGACTATGTAATGAGATTATTCTGGGCTTGAATATACAGAATCCTAATATTGGACAATTATGTGATTTTGTACTTAGAAAAATAATAGAATAATGACTATATTGAGAAGCTCTTCGTAGCCTTCTTTGCCAAGATTCCTTTCCTTTTTGGAACAAATTCTTTACTTTTTGCAGAGTATGTATATTAGGATTCTCTGCTCCTTTTCTGACATTCTCAGCACGCACTTCTTAAGAAAGCCTCAGTTTGCTGCTTTGAAGTTCCAATGATTACAGAGATTTACAGATAACTCCTCTGCATCGTCTTCCCAAATAGGTCCAGTGCAGGTGCAAACAACATTAATCTAGAACCAAGCTGGGAAAGTACAGTGTTTCACCTCCCAATTTAATTAAGACACTGCATTGAATATAAAGGATTTGTTTATCCTTTAGGGCAGGATCTGACTGTACCAGAGCAGCTGGACAACATAAAAGACTGGAATAGAAATTCAGACTGTTACTGTCTCTCTTTCTAACACTAAAAGCTTTTGTTTTCAAGCTTTATTAATTTAACACTACAGCTTTTTATGTCCAAGCATCACAGAAGGGTTATACTATTTCTTTGTGTGTATGAGGTAATGCCTGCCTTTGATGATCATAAAAGGTAATTCAATAAGAAAAAACATACCTCACAGGCCAAAGCAGAACCTTGTTAAATGGGTAAAGAAATGAAGTTTCCCCAGAAGGACATCATTGTGTTTACAATTACAAGTGTTGAAGCAAAAAATTCTCTCTGACATAGTCTTCAGTCTAGAAAAGAAAGGAAATGATATACAATTTGTACATATGTATCTTGGTAAAACATACTTTCCAAAGCTCTAAGCTTAAAGAGACTTCCTTGGGCAGTCATTCTCTACTTTGTGAAATCCCTGTAGACTGTTTTTGCATACTTATCTATGACAGGCATCCTAATAGACTCATATGTGTGCATTTATACCTGTTGCTGTAAAATCAACAGGATGAAATGCTGATGTGAATCATACATGTTGTTGATTCTTAGCTTGGTCTCTGTAATGAGTTTGACATTGACCTACTACCTTTGTCTAAAAAATTCAACAAAAAAATTTTTGAAATAAGTTTAGATCAGAATTCATCTCTACTTAGGTAAGTTGAATATGCTACACATACATGTTAGTAAGAGAATTTGGCTGCAGAAGCATGAGAAAAACTGTAACAGATAGCCTTAGGGATGGAGAATGGCGTCTTGTCCACAGTATGCACCAGCGTAAATGATACTTTCATCTATATATTTTAATTGAGACTTGAGAACCTTTTTCATGAGATCTGATTTGCTCTTTAAATTTAGGCAAGTAGTCCTTAAAAAGTATTAAAGCAATGATTATATAAGCACATTCAGTATTTCCTTCAGTTGAACTTTAAAGTCACTCTTTTAAGCAGAGCAATTGTGTGCCCTCTTTTGAGAGCTTGCAAATATCTATTAATTCAGCAGTATGTGTGTATTGATCTTCTAATCTTAACCTCTTCTGTTTATTGTCCTTTAACGGAATTCTTCCACATACATTAGCGTTCATAAGAAAGTAGAAGAGAGATTTATGTTACCCAAATAATTTAAATGCCTATATTTAAAGATTAAGACTCCACATAAAAATATGACATAGCTATCAGAAAAATTGTACTGCAATGTGCCTGTGGATTTTATCATAAAGTTTGAGATAAGTGTGATTACCTAAACATTTCTTTATCTTTAAGTAAGAATAACTACAGATACAGAATAGTATTCTTATAAATAGCAAATGCAACATGATGGAAAAATGTGCTTGAAATACTTATATTTATGAAAATATCTGAGTAAAGTTCAGCATGCTCTAGAGTGGAAGAAGTTACTATGGAATTTCTTCAGCATATACTAAAGCAACCTCTATTATTTAGGAAACTAGATATAGAATCAGAGAACCATAGAGTAGTTAGGGTTGGAAAGGACCTTAAGATCATTTATTTCCAACCCCCTTGCCTTGGGCAGGGATACCTCCCACTAAACCATGCCACTCAAGGCTATATCCAACCCAGCCTTGAACACCGCCAGTGATGGAGCATTCACAACTTCCCTGGGAAATCCATTCCAGTGCCTCACCACCCTTACACTGAAGAATTTCTTCCTCAGATCCAATATAAACTACCTCTGTTTAAGTTTGAACCCATTACTCCTTGTCCTATAACTACAGTCCCTCATGAAGAATCCCTTCCCATCATCCCCATAGGCCCCCTTAAGACACTAGAAAGCTTCTATGAGGTCTCCACGCAGCCTTCTCTTCTCCAGG
>JASSUY010013984.1:0-52483 GCA_032466535.1 Forpus xanthops
ACGCCACACAGTGCCCCCCCATCACCTGATACCAAGCTCTACTACACAGTGCACCCCATCACCTTATACCAAATCCCAGCCACGCCGTGCACCCCCCCGCACCACCATCACCATCTTTTCGAGTCTCATCCCCTCCGTCTCTATCTCCCGGACATGACGTACTGTGGTATGGAATACCTCGTTGGTCAGTTTGGGTCAGGTGCTCTCTCTCTCTCCTTCCACCTGGCTTCTTCCCAGCTCCCCTCCCCCTGGCAGAGTACAAAACTCAGAAAGTCTTCTGCCAGCCTAAACACTCCAAGGCATAACTATAAACACTGGTGCTATCAGCACTGTTCCCAAGCCAAAAATCCAAAACACAGTGGTCACCAGCTACTACTTAAAGAAAAATGACTGCTGCTGCTGAACCCATGACAGAGGGGAAGCCGGGAAGAAGCAGAGACAGGACACTTGACCCAAACTGACCAAAGAGGTATTCCATACCACAGCACGTCATGCTCAGGATGTAAAAAAAAATGGAGGGCAGAGACCCAGAAGGGTGGGGGTTCACTGCTGGGTTGGCCTTGGTATAGGGTGGTGAGCAGTTGTATTCTGTTTCCTTGTATTTCCCTTGCCACTATTATTGGTGGTTGCGGTAGTGATTTATGTTATACCTTAGTTACTAAACTGTTCTCATTTCAACCTGTGGGACTTGCATACTTTCGATTCTCCTCCTTATCCCACCAGTACTGAGGGAAGAAAGAGGGGGGAGTGAGTGAGCAAATTGTGTGAGGGGCTTAAACCAAAGCACATAATTCAGAGACCTTTCTGATAGAATGGGAGGAGAAAAGAAGCAGTGATCTGACTACTTACTCTGCAGGTAAGCCCAGACAAAAAGGGGTGAGGAAGGAGGAGTAGGAAAAGGGGTAAAGCTTAATATATGGTACAAGGAAAAATAATTTTCTTCATGAAGAGTTGAACATAAAGGAACTTGCAGCTAGTATTCATGGTAGAGAATTTTTTTGGTTAAAAAGATTGACATTTTAATAAACTGATCTTAATTAACACTACTTTGAAATTGTGAGTTGGATGCTCCCTATCTCTAAACACTAGAACCAGTGGCTTTTTGAATAATTTGCTGTTTGTGGGTGATCTCTTTTTGAAACAAACCTAGACCCTCCAGTCACAATTTATTTTTTATTTAAAATATGATTTTTAACTAGCAAATTTTGCTTTGGTTCAAGAGAATTATAAATCATTATTACACAGTCAGACACTTCAAACATTTTGTAAGAGCTTTGTGACCAATGAAGCATCAAAGGCAATGCTGAAATTCATGATTACAGCATGGGTGCACGTCCATTCATTAATACATTAAAGTTCAGGACTCTAATGTTATTAATAGGATTTCTAGATTGCTGTGTATTTCTCCCTTAGAAAAGGAGGCTCTTCCTGCCAAACAAAGCAAAAGGGTTGTTCTTTATTAATGCTAATTCATGGATTTTTTTTTTTCTTTTTTTGGGGGGTAGGTAATTTAAGGCTGAAGAACTTGGATTGAGATTTCTTAGGAGCTTTCCCTTATTCTTTATTAACCAAGAACAGATCTAGATTTTGTTTCTCCTCTCTCTACATGCTGTAATGTTGGCGTTCTATGTATGGAAGGAATGAAGAGAGGCAATTATCAGTAGGCACATTTCTTGACCCCTTAATTTCTGGCACTAAATTATGCTCAGTGATGTGAATCTTTTATTTAGCTGCTGCTGTAATAAGCTGTGGGAGACATACACAGCCTAGAAAAATATATTTTTGAACATACTTCGCACATGAGATAGCCCTTAAAGGTCCTGCTGTGTTCATACCTCTATTATATTAGACACTACACAAATCTATAAGAGGTGTCCTCTGCCCTTCAGCATTTGCAACCGATGTAAATAAGAACAGAATAAATGAGTTGGTACCTGTCTTTTACTGCTGGGGAACTAAGACTTGAAGATTAAGCTATTTGTTTAAAGCATGTTGGAACTGGGAAGTGATTCCCTTTTTTTGGTGAGATACCATCTAGTTATTTTGTTCTCAAAATAAATGTCCAGAAAGAATGTGCAACAGAAGTCAAAGCATGCTATTACCTTAATTTGAGTTTTGTGAGATTCCTGGCTAGTTACTGGAATTTTTAGTGTGTTGTGGTTTAAGCCCAGCCACTTGTTCACTTCCATCCTTCTTCCCCTCCACCCCTGCTCCCAGAGGGATGGGGAAGAGAATTGAAAGAATGTAACTTCCATGAGTTAAGAACAGTCCAGTAACTAAGGTATAACACAAAATCGTTGCTGCTACCACCAATAATAATTATAATGATAAGGGAAATAACAAGGGGAGAGAATACAGTTGCTCACTGCCTACCAACCCATAGCTAGCCTGACCTGAGCACTGATCTGAGCCTTCCAGGTAACTCCCCCTAGTTTATATACTGGGCATGAAGTGCTGTGGTATGGAATGCCTCTTTGGCTAGTTTGGGACAGGCTCCCTTTTATTCCCCTTTTTATGTATGGTGGTTTTAAACACATCTGAAGCTGCAGAACTGAACTTCCAGTGAAGCTTCTTTCCAGAGATGGGCTAAACTAAAGTGCGTGGTACTGCAAGAAGCAAAAATACTCTGCAGAATGCTATTCCTCTCCACGCTCAGCTGGAGCAGCAGACTACAGGGGGATGCTGAGGTTTATGGACTCCATAGTTGCCCTCTTAACCTGCCTACATAAGCACTAGTGCTTTCATGTAAGCATTTCAGTGGCCTCTAAATAGCCTCTTTGTGCTAATCTGCATGCAAACAAGGGAGTGACTCTTCACTGTTTTCTACCCTTTCTGGAGTTTATACTTTTGCAAAGAGGTTATAAAATAAGACGTTGGTCACTGATTGTGTTTTAAGGTAATTTAACATGAATATTTCGTATGTACAAAGAAGATAGCAAACCAGGGCTTTAACTGTAGGTTACACATTCTCTATTTAGATAAAATACCAAAGCCTCACCTGTAGAACAGATGCTCTTAATTTTGTGAGATGTTTGATTCTTCAGACTTTTTTTTCCCTGTTTAGTTTACAGGGCTAGTCAAAAATATTTGTAAACAGATCAACTAAAATAACACTTTTTCAACTAGTTCTATTTCTAATCTCTATAATTTATTTAGAAGAGTAGTTGTAATTAGAAATAGTTAAAATCATGGAATAGGCAGTTTTAAGTCTCACAGCTTGATTCAAGAGGTTTCATATCTTAAGCAGACAAACACAAAGAAAGAAAGTAGGAAGGAATGTCATAATGACAAAGTAAGTCTGACCACATCAGTGTAGAACCTGAATGTTATCTGACTGTGATGACTTGATTCCTTAAAATAAAATGAATAGGGTTTTCCATCTCTAAGTTTCTCCTTCAGATATACAGTTTACTGTGCTGTTCATCTAATGTTTTATTCTCCTTTTGATATTATTTGTTATTATTTGTTATTATCTCTTTCACAGAAACCCTCTTGTCTTGGAGAAAGAGCTTGCATGCCTTGTGAGATTGAGAGCTATGCTGGTAGTGGCATATGCCTCCAGTAGGGTCTCCCAAGCCGAACAAGTCTCAGCTGAAGGGTCAGACAAAGTATGTCCATGGGCGGGATGGGCTCACTAGCCTTTGGGCAACAATACTAGGAGAAGGACAACTCTAATTTCAAACCTGGTGTCATGGTTTCAGATGGAGCTCGTTTAGCCCTATAAGGCAATCCATCTAAGAGAAGGATACTCTAACCAAACTGATGACCTGAGGACTTTGCTGTCACTGTTCAAGCTTACTAGGCCCTGGCAGGTAAACCTTAGGTGTAAAGGGTGGGGTCAGTTCTGCGCACTCTGCACCTCACCTAAATAGTCCACTGTGCAGGCCTGAAGGGTTTACTCAATTTGCAAAGCCTTGTAGTGACAGGTGAGGGATGAAATGGCAGGTGAAAAGGTGCAGTGGAAGCTGCAGACCCAACCCTGCCTGCAGTCTGTTCAGGACATTGATCACTAGAGTTTGGCTCAGGAGATGACAGTCTTGTTTGGCAACATCCTGAATGACCAAGCAGCCTTTTTCAAGGAGAGCACTACTTGCTCCATTTGGAGAAAAGACTAGAAAATGTGGCCATGAGTTCAGCAGTAGCAGTCATTTTTCTCCTTCTTGGTAGCTGGTGCAGTGCTGTGTTTTTGACTTTAGACCTGGGAACAGCGCTGATAACACCAGTGTTTTCAGTTACTGCTTAGTAATGTTTTGGTCTGACCAAGGACTTTCTGAGTCTCATGCTCTGACAGGGAGTAGGAGAAGCTGGGAGGAGGCTGGGGGAAAGAAGAGACAGGACACCTGACCCAAACTGACCAAAGAGGTATTCCATAGTGCAGCACATCATGCCCAGGATGTCAAAAATGGAGAGCAGAGACCCGGAAGGGTAAGGGTGCACTGCTTGGTTGAACTAGGCATAGGTGGTGAGCAATTGTGGTCTTTTCCTTTGTATTTCTTTTGTCATTATTATTATTGGGGGATAGTAGTAGTGGTTTGTGTTATACCTTAGTTACTAAACTGTTCTTATCTCAACCTGTGGGAGTTGCATTCTTTCGATTCTCCTTCCCATCCCCCCCAGGACTGGAGGAAGAAAGAGGGGGGAGTGAGGGAGTGAACTACTTGAGGGGCTTAGACCATGACACGTGTAGCTGTGTGACTGTCTGCAGTACAGTCAGTGGCATGTGTTGTGACTTTGGCCCAGTTTATCCTTTCAGGGTCTCTTTCCACTTGTAGAAGCACAGCAGGCCCTCTTGTTTACTTGTTGGTTTTCTTTTGCTTTGTTTTTGCCTGAACCAATAAAATATTTAAACACAATAAAAATGTTTATTAGAGGCAAACAGCACAGTAACTATGTTTAAAAAATAAATACACAAACCCGCAGTGAACAAATCTTAGTCCCAGGTGTTTCTGTGATGCCAGTCATGAAAGCTGGAGAAGTATTCATTATAAACTATCAGTTCTGTCAAGATCAAGGGTAGATTCCTGGAGTGAGAGGCAAAAAAGGCAAAATGAAAGGATCTCCTTCTTTGTCACAGGCAGTTCTACATACACTTATGTATATGCTGTGCATGTATGTGCATATGCATGTGTAGGTTTATTCTCAGTCTATATAAATCAGTAGTGCTATCATCTTCTACTGAAAACATTCACAAAAGTGTGCTCTTTGAAATGTGAATATCAAAAGAATTCTTTTCTCCATTGTGGGGTTCCCAGAATGAAACAACTGTAGGGAGAATTCAGCCAACCCACCCAAGTTAGTGCTTATTTGAACATGCAGCCTTTAATCTCGACTGAATATACCAAGCCTTTAGTTACTATTCAGCTTCTGTTTCTTGAATAAGTGATGGAGGAGCAAGTGAGGGGCTGAATAATATCTCCTCCCCCAGCCAAGAAATTCCGTGTGTCATCACTGAGGTGAGCTTGGAAACAGCTCCTTGAGTTAGTGGTTGAGGCCACAAAAAAGTAGCTACTTGGTATGAAGGTGTTTGATTTTATACCTTTTAGTTCTGACCACATAGTCTTTAATCTTCATTCCCAAACCCAGCTGAGCAAGATTTTACCACGTGAGTCAAGGCAGTAGTTTCTAGTTTAATTAATACATAAGCTTTGTCTTTGACATTAGCAGTCAAAGTGACTGCCTGGAGTTTTGGAAAACTAGCTTGGGTAGCTTTCTCGTATCAGATTACCTTACACTAGCTGTCCTGAAAAAGGAATAAGCTATCTTGCATATGTTGCATAGACTCAGGTGGGTTGAGAAGTTGAGGAAAAGGTGCTGAATTGATGGGGTAGTCAGCGTTAGGAAAGGATGGGATTAAGGGTCCTGCTTTGGGGATATGACCTTTACAATAATGGAGCAGGAGTGTTAAAAGGCTAAAAGAAAATCTGAGTTTGGTCATGTAGTGCTAAGGGGCTTGGAGTTGTGGTGGGGGAAGTGGTTAAAAGCCATAAAAAAATAGATCCTCAAGGTATGTAGCTTGTAAATTCACTTTCTTAAGGAATAATACAGGGCTTCACCTTTTTACTCACTAGGGACCTGGATATTCCTTCAAGAATATTTTGTCATTTGTTTTATTTCTGTTTTCAAGAAACTTCATTCCTCTGTGTTCTGTTTTCCTATCTACGCTTTGGAGGATGCATTAATTAAGTAGATTACTGTCTTGATATTACTTAATCAACTTAGCACATGTGCTCCTGTGTAGCGTACTGGGTGTTTTGATGTAATGCATAAAGTGTTATAAGTGCTAAGTCAATTTCAGGTTTTATAAAAATACAATGTTCTGTTTTTCTAAGTATCCACACTGCTCTTATATCCTCTTAGCCTCTCCTTGGGGTATGTGAAAAGTGTAGTTCCTTGATGGGCTTGCTACAGTGTCAAAGGATGCCCAGGTATTGCTATATCTTGCTCTCTTAATTGTGTCTATGTACCTCTGTGTAACCACACTGTAAACTGGATTGGCAAACTGTCCTCAGTTATAGAAAAAAGCAAGCAAGTATACCACCTCCACATTTCAACCCGGCTACTTTAAGCCAGACATTTTCAGTGAACTTGTTTAATAAGCACTTGTACTGCTGTAAAGGTGGAAGCTGGTAAGGTGGAAGCTGGTAACTGAGGCTTGTTTGTGGGTTTTTTTGGGTTGCGTGTTTTGGTTTGTTGTTTTGATTTTTTGGTTTCTGTTTTTTTTTTTGTTTTTGTTTTTTTGGGGGAGTTTTTTAGTTTTTTTTTTGTTTTTTTTTTTGTTTTTTTTTTGGCAGCTCTGAAACAAATGTGATACAGAACTGCTTAGTGCCACATAGGCAATGTCATCTCCCTATGAGTGTATTTAATAACCAGACTAGCTCCAGATGCTTTTGTTAATGAGAGTAGTGTTTAAAAGCAGGAGGGCTGATTTGTCTGTGCCTTGTTTAGATCTTGTCACATGGGCCACGAAGTGGTTGCATAGCAGTGCCATTCTTCTTTGAGCTAAAAAAGAACTGGCTTCCCAGTAAGTGTCACAGAGCATCATGCCAGTAAGACTTTTATAAGATCAAAAAGGCAACAGTTCTGATTTTTAAAATGAGAAACATACTTGTGAGAAACTGACTAATTTTCACCTTATAATGTTTAGCTTATATTGTTCGCTTTATGATATGTTGTAGTACCTGCTTCATTTGCTCACCTTGTAGGCTCTTTAATGTTATTCAGTGTAATAACAGTAGCTATTTGTTCATATACAGAATTCAGTACCTTCAGCCCAAGTCAAGATGAGAAAATTCTTTGACTCAGCCAGGATGAATTTTCACATGGGGCAGTAAGATCCTCAGTTACTTTATGCTGGTGAATACATACATTTAACTGTGCAGAACCATGAGCTTCTTGGAGTTAGCACTTGCATTATAGCTTTCAGTGGAGAAATCAGCATTTGAAAATGTAGAAGATTAAAAAGCAAGTGATGGTAGCATAGAGGAGTTCATCCTGCCACTGGCCACAAACTACCCATTTTGTGATTTAAAGATGATTTCAAGCTACTGTAAACCTTTGAAATATTGCTATAAAGAAACATGTTTTTACACAAGTATGTATGTTAATATGTTTCTAAAAAAGCCACTAAACAATGGCATCTGTTTTTCAGAAACAATAAAAGCATGATGAGTTGGTTAAACTCTGATCTGAGCTAGTAAAAATGCCATGGAAATAAGAGTTTTTAAAGAGTATCCTGAGTGAACAAAGGGTTAAAAAAAAAAAGTGAATTTTCTGGTTAGCTGATGTATATTGTCATTGGTTCCTAAGGTAATCTGTCTTTTCTGGTCTAATTTTACAAATTCAGTTCTTTTCTGATTGTACTCTAGTAGACTGAGAAGTATTCATGCCTGATAGTCTTTATTCTGCATCTGGGTGCAGGGATTAGGGTACCTCTTGCATATATTCCTGTGGGTCTCTTCTAATGGAAAGCTTTGTACAGTGCAATAATCTCTTTACTTTCTCGACTCGTGCTGCCTCACATTGACGCAGTATTACCATGGCTTAGCAGGAGCCATCTCTGTCAGTGAAGGAGAAGTAAAGGGGAGTCCAACTCTGTTCTCATGACTTGTTTGAGGGGAGGAGTATGCACTGAATTCCTAGTATCTGGTAGAAAACCTTTCTAATAGAAAGCTTGCATGCTGCAGCCAACTTTGTCTTGTTTCTTACTTGATGTGCTAAAATGGTAGATGCCATCTGAATGAGACTGTCCTTCCTGATTACAACTCCTCCTTAAGTTTACGGCTGTTGTGTCCAGTTTCTTACTCTAAAATAACTTTCAAGATATTTGTGCATACTTGTGGGAGAAGATTGGTTTCATTTAAACTTAGTGAGCTGTGGAAATAAAATACAGTGCACGGGGGTGGGTGTGCTTAAATCATAGCTTGGGATTTCAAAGTGAAATAGGTAATGGTAAAATCAAGCAACAGAAATTGTGTAATCCACCATTTCCTGAACCTGTAGGTCACTGCTGAATGTATTAATTTTCAGACTGAGCTAGCAGTATCTCTTGCTAATAAATCTCAAAACCTTGAATATATTGGCTGGTCTTTTTCAAGATACTGCTGGCTGTGTTTGTGCTCTAGAATACACACATTCTCAGCTTAACTGGGAATCAGAATGCAGTGTGATGCACAGTCCCCTTGTGTGCCTGGATTCCTTTTGAAAAGGAAATTTGGTGCATAAGAAGGAAGGAAGCTACACTGTGCTCTGGTAGGTCCCCTGAGACAAATGGGTGGGGAATAAGCCTGAGTGGAGATGCAGGTATATTCCCCTTGGTCTCATCTTACGAACAGAAGCATTGTTATTGATTTAGTCCTACTGACTGCTCTGGAGGCGAACTTACAGCTGAAAATTTGACTTATATTTCTGCTTATCTGTGTAAAGCACACGTATGAACTATGAGTGCTTTTAGGATGGAAATTGTCTAAGCACTGGTTTGCAACAAATGGAGTAGAACTTTAGAGTATAGGGAGAGGCGAGTAATTGGGCTTTCATAATTTGAGTCATTCCTAATTACTCATGTGCATGCTTCTAGCCTATAATTCCAAGGTAAGAGGTATTACATATTAGAATGTCATGATTTCAACTGACAACTGGTTTAAAGTTATCTACTTTCCTTTGTAAGAAGAGTGAATCAGGAGTATGGTGTGGTCCCTTAACAGTTTGTCTACTAAGTGGGAATTTGTTAAGCTGTGCTAACTGTAGTTTGCAGTCATCTGTCCATACCCTCATTTGCTGCTTTGTTGGGCACTTATTCTTTCCATCGTATTTTTTCTCCTCTGGTCATGGAAATAATCACTCCCTACAAAGCAGTGCTAAGTTAAGAAACATTTTAAGAAGGAGTTTCTAGGCTTGCTGTCAGGCAGTTGCACTATTCACCAGCACTGGATATTTCAGTACAGAAAAGCTGGCTGGCAGCCTTAGCACAGTAACAGCACAACTCAAACAGATGATTATTACAGTTAAGATGTGATGATAGCACCTGTGAAAATGTAACCAACTCATCAAGGAACATGCAGAATTGAAGTGAACATTTGCACTGGCAGTAGAGACTAGTGATCATAAATCATCTAGCAACCTAAGTGTAGACAAAGCTGAGGATCTGAAAAGCATCCCAAACACATGTGAGAGTCTTCATTTTCCCTTTCTGCTCTTCCGTCACCTGCTGAGAAAGTAGAATTCTTCCTCTGGGTTTGTTGTGACAGCATCTTAGAGAGTTTACAAAATAATTTTTGGTGTAAATCCTGTCACCTTGCTTGGCAATTTTCTTACCTCTTTATAATGTTCTGTGGGGTAATGTAAACTATATTTGAGTAGCTCTTGCTTTGGAGAACATGCGCCTCAGGGGGGTTGTAAAGGCAGGAAATGAAAAAAAAAAATCAGTGAAATGCACAGCAGCCTGACCAGGAGCATTGAGAGGGTGGCTGCATTACTTTCATAAACTATCTTTGAATGTATGTGTGGCCTGGGAGCTGCTGGCAAAGTTATGGTGGCATGTGATAGAAAAAAAAAATATATTATTTTTTTCCCACCTCCTGCAAACCAATTTCTTGCAATCATTCCATCTAATTTTACTACACTACATCACTGCATTGGCTGAAGGATACAATGGAGGGAATTGCCAGACAATGAAAGTTGTCTCAATTATAGTACTTACGGGGAATGGTAGCAGTGCCATGTATTTGAGTTGGTCACATTTAATCCTACAGCTTGACTGCCTGTGCCACAGTTCACCCTCATTAGGAAACTTTTTTCATTCTCCTTGTGCTGGATCCATCAGCATTGTTTGAGGCTGCTCTACTGTGGAGGCAAATGACACAGGAGAAAAAGGGTGTGAGCTCATGTTCTGACTCCGTGCAAACTGCTTTGAAAAGGGTTTTTCCCTCCATATATATTGTTATATATGAATCTGAGAAGGAATTTGCATCTCCTTATTTCATCTGAGACAGTTAAAGCTATTTGAGACGTGGAGAAAGGAGTTAGTTCATGAAGGGGCACTGGCAGTTTTGCAGGGAGGACCCGGTGAATACAGATTCTAAATCTCTTTGAGTAAAAAGGATATGTGAACATTCTGTAAGTAGACAAATTAAGAAAAAAAAAACTGATTCTGGATTGCTGGTTGCTTTTTTCTTAGGAAATTAATTACCAAATCTTGAAAAATTGCATCTGTTATGGTGGTTTAAAAAATGATAAATTCTGAATTTCACTAGTACAGAATGTCTCTTTATTTTCTGATTCGCATGAGAGTGGGTTGACTTGTATAGTAATACAGAACTCAGCAAGAATAAAATAGAAGGAAAGTATTTGGTTAAATAAGCCTCTTGAATTAAATCAGAATTCATAGCAGTAAAATTAAATGGTGAGCTTTTAATCTGCTCACTCTGCAATGTATCTAAAATCAACAACTGCCTGTGAAGAAATCTGTACAAATATGTTTAAACTTTATTTGTTTTTCAACTGAGTAATGCTGTATTTGGCTACACCCATAGTTCTGCAGTAAAAGCTGTGGCCAAAGCTTTTTCACTACAGCTGGTAGACAATGGATAACTTTATTCTAGTTTATGTAAGCTAGGGACTACCTCCCAAAGGCTAGGACTATGAACATCCTTCATATATATTTACAAACAAGATAGATGTGAGCTTAATTAAAATATTAATAGTACTTCAGCACTTTCCTCAAATTCTTGTTCATATGTCTAGCATATTGAAAGGGTTTTTATTTGCAGTCTCTTTGCCTTTTTTTGTTTGTTTTCTTTGCTTTGGTTGGGCTAAAGTCATGTAGCCAGGATCTTCACAGCATTCAGCACAATGCTGTGGGAATGTGCATGAAGTGGAAAAGATTAGTCAATACTTGTGGATGGAGAAACTCTATGGAAAGTAAGATGCACATCTGGAGCAGAATTTTTTTACCTGGAACATTTTCATCCTGTTCCTTTTTCTCTCCAAAATAAGTTCCACTTCTAAGTGGGCCATTTTAAAGACAAGAAATGTACCAGTTATGTTATTAGCTTCAGTGTTATTCGAGCCCTGTATCCTTTAAAGAGAGGGACAAATGATAAATTAACATCTCCAGAGGAACACAATGCATTCTGAGCCCTGGCATCACCTGTGAAAATCCTGGCAAAAGTAAGTTTTGGGGAAGCTGGCAGTTAGTAATCTTTCTGTCCTTGAAGTTCATTGATACTGCTTTTTTAGGTTTATAGTGCTCTAGTGGAAGAAACGTACCAGAATTGAGAGGAGGGAAATAAATAAAATGTAGTGGTGTACTCCTTTGCACCAGAAGAAGTTTCCTTGCAGTAGATCATACCATCCAAAATTCTCACTGGATAACAGTGTTTCTGCCTTGCATGCATACATGAATTTCTGAGAAGATATTTACAGCAGTGTAGAGACACTGTATTTTTATGTTGCTGCCCTGCTCTCTCCACTTTCTCCCCCATAATCTCATGGAATTTCTTGATGGGCCTCAGGATACATGTTAAGTATTTAAATATTGAGATTCACTTTAAATATTAGGAAGAGTAGGATATAGGGTGATTATAAAAGGACAGAAGGATGAAAATTGCAGTTTTCCCTGTGTATGGAAATATGTGGGAATGCTCATCTGCTCTGTACCTTTTTTTGAGGGGAACACATTTCTCAGTACAGTTCTTTTTGCTTTTAAGCAGCTGCTTTTGTTAGGGAAGGGTACAGACCTAGATATCTTATCTTTCAGATAGGCACACACTCCTTTTATTGTTAGTAAGGAAAAGAGAGCCAAAGATATCAAGCAACTGGGTAAAAAAGAAGTAACTCCTGGGAAACAAAATGCATAGTTAAAAATAAATTAATTGTGAAAAGTTATCCAAAAGGATCTTTTCAAGTGTGTGGCAGAGAATGAATCCATATCCTAAAAAAGAATTAAGTCAGCAATTGTATGCACTTTTCATGGCTGTCATGTAAAACCTGGCAAACAGATTATTTGTTGGCTTAGTAGATTAGACACGAGGGCTTCTGTAAATTAAAAACAAAAGCAGCTTTGGAATGCATTTCACTGTCTCAGTTGGAAAACAAAGATCTCTTTCTCTCCACCCTTTCTTTTCCTTAGGATAATTAAAAATAAAAAAAGTGTGCAGAGCCCTATAAATAAAACAAGGGCTGGGATGAAGAAAAAAAAAAAAAGGGAAAATCTTCCTTCAAAGAGATGTCAGCAATCAGTTTTCATTTGTCTGTGCCAAGAAATGTGCTTATGTGTAGGTCTGAATGTAGTTTATTCTTGACTATTTATGGAAGTTATGTTCTTAGAGACCTTAATATGTAATAAAAAAAAAGAAAAATCCTTAATTACAATCTGTTTTAAATGATGCTTAACATAAAAGCTTTCAAATGCCCCTCTAAGCATTACACAGTGTTCCACTGTCTTCCTTTTCTAGCATTCCTTACTGGTACTAATACATTAAAGTTTATGCTCTAATTATATAGGATTTTGTTGTATTTTACTTCAAGAAAGTGTGAATGCATTCTTCATGGGCAAAATATGTTACTCTGAATTTCTGAAACCCCTTTGGCTATACAACTTCTCAAGTTTGTAACCTAAAAGGGAGCATAGTATGTAGTAAAGAACACAGAATGCATTAAAAAGCCAGTTCAGTGTTAAAGACCATTCAAGAAAGAGGAAAAACACAGTCCAGGAGCATAAGAGCCTGAGGACACCCAGAATTGTGCCTTGACATGTCATACAATTATTTACTATTCCATTAAGTGAAAAATTTAGAAATTGCCGTAACTTACAATATGGCATATTCTGATCAGGAGCTACAGAATGTCTCCTTAAGAGATGCTTGCCTAAAACACAAGTTGCTGATTAAAGTGAATGCTTTTTCAATATTTACCCTTCCCCTTTTATTTTGTGATAGCTTCTTTTCTGTGCTTCTCCATCTTTTTATTTCTATGCTCATATTTAATTTTGGGCTGAGTCTTCTCAGACTTGGGTGATGGCAAGATGACAAGCCAAAGCATAAGGTTCACAGAGAGCAGTCTTTGCTCGCTCATAAGGAAGCTCAAAATTACATTTCTTTTCCAGAACTTGCAGTTTTCTCTGGTGCCCCATTCTGCTGGGCTACATTCAGCTTGAGAAGAGGATGTGGAGCAAAGAGTAACTGAAGAGTGTTATTGCCCCCTGGAAGCCGTTATCTGTGGTATAGCTACTTCCTACCCCATGTTTCCATCTTGTAAGCAGTGATGACTGAACATGTGTTTTCCTTAATAGTCTTTGAAAGGATGCTTCTGCAGGGTATCAGTGGGGAAAATTTAGGCCTCAAAGTCATGTGGAAGTCTAATGGACACAAGTGACAGTTTGCTAGTATCTATACAGATTTCAGGTGTGGCACAAGATTTTAGTATGTTGTATGAGGAATGCAGAATCAGTTTTTGAATGAGCAGTTGGGAAAGATCTTAGGCAGTTTTGGCTAATAGAATTATCTGGCCAGTTATCAGGCATGTTCCATTCAAGACAGTAATTCTCAAGCATATTCTTGATTTTTGATTGAATGTTTTTTATCTGTGAACACTACAGTCTTTATGTTGAAACTAATATTAATTTTCAGTTCTGGGCCAACTGGCAGATCCAAATACAAATATTACTAATTGGCTGCTCATAAGCCCTTCTAGCAATTAATTCAGTTACAAATGATTCAGACCTTTCTGTAACCCAAATAAGATTCAAGCTTGGTTTGTTTTTTACAGAATTATTTCATGCCAGACAAGGATGTGTAATAAACCATTACTGAGGGTGGAGGAAATCAGATGGTTTTTGACATTAGCTTAGCTGCAGTAGTGAGGCAGACAAATTAAGTGCAATTACCTTTTGTTGTAAAACTTTTTAAAAAGTATTAAAAGATTTTTAATATTTATAAAAATAGAGTTCTTTAATTTCCAGCTTTTACTTGAAATATCCTGTCAGCAACTTTGAAAATCAAAGAAAGTGTAAGGAAAGCCTGCCTAGGGAAGATGTAAGATACTAATCCTGACCATTGGTACAATGATGATTCAGTGAAAATCAGTTGTTTCCCATAAGATTATGCAATATATTATCCATATATTTGTGCATTATTGTTAGTTTTCCAAATTGTTGGGTTTTGTTGTCTAAGTCACTGAAATGAATGGTCACAAGTAATAATATGCACGTTTCTTCACTGTGTTTTTGTATGGTGATGAACACATGTGAAACCAGGCCTCTAAGTGACCTCTATTTGGATCCTTTGGCACTCTGTAAGTGCTGAGGCATTTCATGCTGGTATTCCAGCTGAATTTACCAGTGATTACATTTGCTTGTCTAAGCTGCCCTGCAGTCACCATTGGCACAGTGTTTTTTCTCCTTTCCAGTTTTAAACTGTCTTCTCTTGAATTAGACAGCTGCATTCCAACTCTGTGACGTCTGCATTTTGGGGGTGGTTAAGCCCTGATCCACACAGGAACCACCCATTCCTCTTTTATGTCTGAATGGTATCTGGCACCTATTTGGCTTCTATCTCAAAATTCCTCTGTATTCTGTATCTCCTGGGTTCAGCAGTAGCAGTCATTTTTCTCAGTCTTAGTAGCTGGTGCAGGGGTGTGTTATTTGAATTTCAGCATGAGAACAATGCTGATAACACTGATGCTTTTAGTTAGTGCTCAGTAATGTTTGTTCCAACAAAGGACTTTTTGAGTCTCATGCTCTGCCAAGGAGGAGAGGAAGTCAGAAGGAAGCAGAGACAGGACACTTCACCCAAACTAGCCAAAGAGCTGTTCCATACCACAGCATGTCATGCCTAGGATGTAAAAAACTGGGGGCAGTTACCTGGAAGGGCAAGATCACTGCTAGGGTCAGGTTGGGTATTGATCAGCAGGTTGTGAGCAGTTGTATTCTCTTCCCTTGTTATTTCCCTTATTATTATTGGCGGTAGCAGCAGTGGTTTGTGTTATACCTTCGTTACTGGGCTGTTCTTATCTCAACCCGTGGGAGTTACATTCTCTTGATTCTCCTCCCCATCCCTCTGGGAGTGGGGGAGAAAGGAAGGGAGCGAATGGCTGCATGGTTCTGGGTTGCCAACTGCGTTTAAATCACAACACTGTACTGTTTTGGATTTGGTTGCTATTTGTTTCTTCTATTTATTGTAGTTCATAGAGACTGAATGAAATTCAGAGTCCGTTAATAATGAGGTCACAATAAGCATACGTTGGTTTGCTTAGATTTTTAATGTTCATCGAAATCATAGAATCGTAGAATAGTTAGGGTTATAAAGGACCAAGCCCCTGCCATGGGCAGGGACACCTCACACTAAATCATGTCACCCAAGGCTCCATCCAACCTGGCCTTGAACACCATCAGAGATGGAACATCTGCAACTTCCGTGGGCAACCCATTCCAGGGCCTCACCACACTTACAGTAAAGAACTTCCTCCTTACACCTAATCTAAACTTCCCCTGTTTAAGTTTCAACCCATTACCCTTGTTCTTTCTCTACAGTCCCTAATGAATAGTCCATCCCCAGCATCTCTATAGGCCCCCTTCAGATACTGGAGGGCTGCTATGCAGTCTCCAAGCAGCTTCTCTTCTCCAGGCTGAATGGCCCCAACTTTCTCAGCCTGTCTTCATATTGGGAGGTGCTTGAGCCCCTTTATCAGCCTCGTGGCCCTCCTCTGGACTTGTTCCAACAGCTCCATGTAATTTTTATGTTGAGGACACCAGAACTGTACACAAAAACTGACTGGACAGACCATCAGCTGCTCAGAATTACAATCAAACTGAGTGAAGTTAAACCAGACTAATATCTGTAGGTTGGAAAAAAGATTCAGGCCAGCAAGTCTGTGAATCAGTGGAAGTCATGCAGGCATTTATGCTGTCCTCTCACTTGTGAAAAGGAACAGAATAATGATTACAACAAAAGCAAAGATTACTGTTTAGCTATGCTTATTGCTGTAATTTTGATGAAGATGCAGCAGAATCTTTTTTTAGCACCACCTAGAAAGTTCAAGGGCTGCCCACATCAGCCATTCCTAAGAGAGGAATTGTTCTGCATCCAATATGCAAGAAAACTTCTCTATTTCCTTCTGTGGGATTATCAGGACCTGTGTTCTAAACAACAGTTGAAGTTGAGTGGTATATACAATCATAGAATAGTTAGGGTTGGAAAGGACCTTAAGACAATTTAGTTCCAACCCCCCTGCCATGGGCAGGGATACCTCCCACTAAACCATGTCACCCAAGGCTATGTCCAGCCCAGCCTTGAAAACTGACATCGATGGAGCATTCACAGCTTCCCTGGGCAACCAATTCCAGTGCCTCACTACCCTTACTGCAAAGAGTTTCTTCTCAGAGCCAATCTAAACTTCCCCTGTTTAAGTTTGAACCCATTATCCCTTGTCCTACCACTACAGTCCCTCATGAAGAGACCCTCCCCAGCATCCCTCTAGGCCCCCTTCAGATACTGGAAGGCTGCTATGAGATCTCCATGCAGCCTTCTCTTCTCCAGGCTGAACAGCCCCAACTTTCTCATCCTATCTTCATATGGGAGGTGCTCCAGTCCCCTGATCATCCTCGTGGCCCTCCTCTGGACTTGTTCTAAGAGTTCCATGTCCTTTTTATGTTGAGGACACCAGAACAATAGCTTTTCCATACATTGTCTTATGAAGCATCTAGAATCAACATTTAGGTAAGAAGGAACAGCAAAATAGGGTGAAAGAGGAAAAAACAAATAATCTAATTTATCTCCATAAGGGGTTTTGAGTCATGTTGAATCTGTACTAAGCTACTTGAATATCATCTTCAATAGCAATGGATGACAGGAAAAATGGAAATCTTCTGCTTATTTCCTTTACCAGCCTGAATTCAAATCCTTTACTTTATAGAATTTATGCCAGTTCAAAGAAAAATTCAAACCACAAATGCTGCAACACAGTTTCTAAACTGAAACTCAAGAATTGCTTTTTAAAATTAAATCTCCACGTTACAGAACTACTATAAAATTATAAAACTCTGTGCTTTATGTTTGGGTTTTTCTTTTTTTTTTCCTTTCTTCTTGCTATGTGAAAGTGTTCAATCTCATGTTTTGCACTCAATACATTTGTTTATTCTGTCACTTCTTTGTCTTTCTCCCTACCTTCGATTCAGTGCTCATGCTAGACAGAGTCCAAATAAATCCTAACCCTACTTTTTTTTTTTTTTTTGCTACTGAGTCACAAATACTAAATAGTTTACCTAATAAATAGAAAAATATCCTTCCTGTATCAGATCCAGATAACACGTGTGATATGAGATACAAAAATTTTGTGTGAAAATATACAGGATTATGTCCATTTAGGAAACCTGAGCCATTCTGCTTTTAGGAGAAAATATTTTGTGAACATGCAAAAGTCTGTGATTGGTAAAAACCACACTGCTCAGGAAAGTCAGAAACTGTCTGCTTAGCTTCTGTAAGAATGGTAATTGTACATCTGGTGTCCTGAAATGCCTTCTCAGCTAGAAAGAGGAACTTGGAAGAAACAGTGAGTCACACTACCAGATTTTGATGCGAAAATCCTGCCAGTAAGTGCTTGCGGAATATTGCTGCTCTCCTTCTGCCTGGATTCCATGAAGCCCTGTCACCACAGAGCATTTGGAATCAGGGATATCACTGCTTCCAGCATTCCTTCCACTTTTGCACGCAGCACACCTCTGTTTGAAGTACTACAGATCCTGCACATCCTGAGGCCAGTGAGTGCATCCCAATGGATTTTGCCAAACTAGAACAAACTCAAGTTTGCACTGTTAACAAGCCAAACCACGATAAAAATTTGAAAATATATGAAAATGAAAAAGAAACCTTTATCATACTGAAATACCAAGAGCCAGATGTTGTGATTTGTTCAGTAGTTAAGCAGCGCTAATCCCTCTAGCTTACCAAACCTACTTTATACCTACAAATCTACAATATGTTTCTCAGTGCAAAAGTCTATTTAATAGTATAAAACAGGTAGCAACCAGTTTTTGTTTATTCTCAGTGAGCTCCATTAAAACTACCAGATTCTAAATTGCTGATTTTGCCTTATTTTTTTTTTTAGCTACAGAATGACATTTCTATTTGATGATTAAAGTATATTCACTAGTAATTCTTCAGTGTTGCTGTAATTTCTTTGCTGTAACGTTTCCTTTTACGTTTTCGTATCTTTTTTTTTACTGTTGCAACAAGACTTACCTACTGTCATATTGATATGAGCTTTATTTTTCTATCTTTAAATGCTTTCTGTATTGCTTTAGTGATAGGTACAACTTGATTTTTGGGAGTCTTAACTGTTCCCAAAAAACATTGGCTGTCACAGTTATTATTAGGAAATAAAAAGGTGCTTCTTTCTGTAATCAGATCTCCCAGGTCTTAAGAAAGCATATAGCAGATTACTGTTGCTTGACACTTCAATAAAGGCAAGCTACACTATGTAATACTGGAAAGAAAGAAAAAATAGCTTTTATAAAGCCACTAGTGAAATAGCAGTTAACTTTAAATTCTGGCATCCATGACATCCAACTTCCCTTTTTCAGTACACTTATAATTGAGACAGCCCCATCATCCCCTGGCAAATTCATGAATAACCACCAAGAATACGATTACATGAATGCAATTAGTTTTGGCAAAAGGAACTTTTATGAGCAAAAGAAGTTTTATCATCAATGGAAATTTAACTGAACATTACAACCTGAGACTTTTTACTTTTAAATAACAAAGCATCATGAAACCAATTTTCCTTAAATATGCAGTTATAAAGTAAAAAGTCATATAAAGATTTAGCCTTCACAAAGGACAGGTAAACATGATTTAATATTGACAGAGCCTCAAAAGAATCTTTAAGTTGAGTCAGCAATACTACAGTGCATACTGTAAATTATTCTACAGATCCTGTAAAGCAGGGATAGCTTATAATTAGTACATAAAACGGGTAACATAAGAACAAAAAAGCTTATGAGACTTATGAGATATTTCTGATACATCAGAAAGATCTCATTAGCTGTCACAAGGAAATATTTAACTCCATTAGGCACAGAAGAAGATGAAGCCATCCAGTGACTACCCATCCACAGCCAAGACAAAAATCAGCTATTGCTGGATCTACTCTGGTAGGTCTATATACTGGTGAAAAATATTCTCTGTCAACAGTACCACGTACCTGGACTACAGATAAATTATCACCCTTAAAGCTGAGTCTGTGTAGGGAAATTAAAGCAGAAAAACACTTCCAGATCTTTAATAGATTTATGACTTAAAAACAAACAAAGAATTAAACCCCACCATTCCAAAAAACCCAACAATACTTAAAACATTTATTATTAACATACATCTTTCTCCTGAAAGCAATGCTTTATTCCTTTGAGTATTTTTACCATCTAGTAATCCTTGTTTAAAGATCTATTTAGCTACAAGCTTAAAAAAAATAGCTGTGTCAGGCAGGATGAACTAAAGACAAAAACCATCACAACCTCATTTAATACCATAAAAATGGAGTAGCATTATACATACAGTTGTCAAAGAATGGTGGGCAAAAGGAATCACAATAAGCACAGTAAAGCAAAACCTACCTGAAAGTATGGAGTTTGATTTGTTAACAAAATGCATTCAAAATCCCTGCACTGATACTGAGGATACTGATATTACTCATTCTCAACTTCAAATCACATGTATTCTATAGGCTTATCTATATATTTGTGTATATATATGTATGTGTACATACATATACACATGAATCCTTAACGTTAAACAAACTTTGGAGAGCACAAAAAAAAAAAAAAAAAATCACTGAAATTTAAGAAACCGTGAAAAAAATCAATAGCCATATATTGAAAAGAAACAGAGGACTAGAATGATAACCACATTCAGAATGTTTTCTTACAGATTTTGTTAAAGCTGCAGAGGCCTAGCATATAGCAATGTTTCAATCCAGCTTCAGAAACAATCAATGGGGTTATCAATGTAAGAACCAAGCTGTGTTTCTTACATTTCCTTCTTTGTCAATCCTGAAATTTTTACATTGACTGTTTACTTGAGTCTTTTAAAATTTGCCTATGTAGATTTATTCATGCAGTATCTTTTAATTAGAAGACCACAAGTTGTAATAATAACAGCTGAATTGTATCAGTTACAGTTCAATCAGAACACAAAATTGCTCTTGACTCAAGAGCCAGTACAAAGGATGCTGTCAGCACTATAGGACAGTTATGGCAAAATCAAAGACACAATTAATAGGGCTCTTTCAATTGAAGAGGAAAAGTTTAATACACAGAGAGATCCAGGCATGCCTTTTTTTTTCTTTTTTTTTCAGGACTTCAAAAGAACCCCATACTATACTGTGCTAATGAATATACCTTAGAAGATTTAAAAATTGTTAAAAAACAAAGTACAGCAATGATATTTTGGAAATGTCAAGATCCCTAAACATTTCATTTACAGTTTTTAATCAGCTGTAAAACTATGTTAAAAAAATGCAGCCTTTTTTGACAGGTTTGCAAGTTATTCAAGTAATGTCTAGTGAAAGGCATCTCTGAGAATGTCTGTTTCAACAGCTGAAACTTAAGTCTTACCTGGAAAAGGATGGCACCATAAAACCAAGTACGTAATTACAGTTACACAGTTTAAAATCTTTAGTGCATATTGAAACATAAAAGCTCTTTGTTCTACTCTCATTTAAACCGGCATGAATGGCTTGTTGTGAGATGTATATGACCTAGTCTGCAAATTAGTGTTCTACCTATGGTGGAAGTGTACTGTTGTGAGAAGAAATATTACTAGAGAAGCAGTAGAACATTTCTTTTCCATGGCTACATTCCTGGGGATGCAATACAGTCAAACCAAATCCGACTGTCATCACTAGCACACCGATAGCAAGAATCAGACAGGATATGAGGTTATCTGAATGGCTCCATCGCTCTTTGGACAGCTTTAGGTAACACGCTGTTGGGATGATAAAAACAAGTGGGGTAGCACTCAGAACTCCCTGTGTGTGGGAAACAACAATAGAAAAAAAACAAACCCTCATAAGCATATATATTTAGATATGAAGAACAAAACCCTACATTTTTTAACAGTTGTGATTATATTAATGCAACAGCAAAGTCAGAGAATAGAGGCCTTTGCCAGTGTTGCTATATGAAAAACTTTCTTTTCAAAGTGAAAAGTTACTTGGAGGAATATCTGTAAAATGATCTGAAATAATTCAGATTTATTTAAACTCTTTTTCTTTGCTGATACAGAGTAATATTTTCTGCTGTAAGCACTATTAATTCTGATAATTACAAGTTTCTCAGCTTCAGCAGTACAAAGTCCAAACATACTGGCTCTGCAATAGTACAACTGACTTGACATATTTAAGACCATTCCATGTATGAGGTGTAATACAACTCAAAAAAAAAAAAAAAAAAAAAAAAGTGGCAACATCATGTAGCAGTTCAAAGAATTCTGATCAGTTTCCACATTTATGGCCTGATTTGGGTTGACTTCCCTATGAAAGTAAAGCTCCCTTTGAGGGAATTAAAAATTCAGCTCCTCTTTAAATGCTCTCTTAGATAGGGACAGATAAAAAGCACCTGCTTAAGTACTTTTTATAGTAAAGCTACTGCAAAGTAAAATACAAATTACATGCCAAAAGAGAGCAATTTAATGCAGAAATTACAAATATTTATTTTCTCACATACTTAACAAAACACTATGTTTCAGCTTAATTATGGTGAGGTAGTAATCCAGCCTACTGAATATCTTTGCATCATTGTAAAAACTTTTATGTTACAGGTAGAACCTCTTAGAAGTGATCAGTACAGACATCAAAAATCTTCTAGAGAAGAGAAAGCTGCATGGAGACTTAATAGCAGCTTTCCAGTATCTGAAGGGGGCCTGTAAGGATACTTGTGAGGGACTCTTCGTAAGGGACTGTAGTGACAGGACAAGGGTAACAGGTTCAAACTTAAACAGGGGAAGTTTAGACTTTAGAAGAAGTTCTTTACAGTAAGAGTGGTGAGGCACTGGAATGGGCTACCCAAGGAAGTTGTCAATGCTCCATCCTTGGTAGTATTCAATGTCAGGCTGGATGGAGTCCTGGATGACATGGCGTCCCTGCCCACAGCAGGTGGATTGGAGCTAGATGATCTTAAGGTCCTTTCCAAACCTAACCAACCCTAACTATTCTAAAATTCTATGATTGTATGATTCTGGATCTGCTCATGCTAGAAAGACTCATTGGTAGTTCTCTGGTGTAAATTTATAATTACTATGTTATACCATATAATAAATGCAAATCATACATACATATACATACATGGGCACACAAAGTTATTAGGTTTATTATACTAGTATTCAGATATTTGTCCAGAATATGCATGTACATATGCACACATTTAAATACTTTTATTGGTGTGTATATATACACACACAGGTGAATTTTCTGCACTTGTAATGTAAAAACAGAGTGGAAAAAAATGGAAAAGAAATTACCAACAGATGCCATGAGTGAGAAAATTCTAATGGAAACATGCATCCTGACAAAACCATTAAGAATAGCATTTATTTTGAACTAGTTATGATTTGTTAAGTAGGCAATTATTCAAAATCAAGGGTAATTATATAACTTACTTGAATATGGAAGCCTGTTCTATAATATTAGTACAAACATAACTCGGTAAAATCGCAGACACAAAATCACTCATTACGGCTCAGCAGATAAACTGCTCTGTGGATCAAAAGAGTATACTTGCACCATAATGTACCTACAAGTATGTGTACCACATAGCATAAATAACAACTCCCTCCATTTTGTTCTATCAATAAGCATGCAATATATGGCTTGAAAATATCAATGAATGCATGGACACGGATATAAGAAAGTAATTCCAAAATATTTCTATAAAGAAGTAAAGGCTGTCCTTAAAAAGGTTTTCTCCATACTTTAACTTTCATATCCTGGAGTATGTTTCCACATTTGCTTTATTTATTAGTAATACTTTGCACAGTTCTGGTGTCCCCAACATAATACGGACATGGAACTGTTGGAGCAAGTCCAGAGGAGGGCTGTGATACTGGGGCTTGTGCACCTCCCATATAAGATAGTCTAAGAAAATTGCATCTGTTCAGACTGGAGAAAAGAAGGTTGCATGGAGAAGACAGGGAAAAATTCCTGTTTCTACCTCTGTAATCTCACTACTACTGCTTCTTCTTTTGTCCCCTTGTTTTTTTGTCTCTTTGGCACAAGGCAATCTTTAGGACCTGATTCAGTGTTCGGTAATTTGCCAATTTCATCAGAAGTAGGGATTACAGAAAAACATGCTAGATTCACTCCTGCAATACGGTTAGGATGAGTATTTTAGTGATTTCTACTGCAGTTTAGAGACATTTGGTAAATCATAGCCATCTGTCATACCTCCAGAATTGCTCTGAAAGCACGTCCCAACTATATGAACTTTACCTCTGAACTCCCTTTCTCCTGTAATTATCCAATGTTGAAGCAATGAATCATTCCTTTTTTTCCTACTGCATTTCTACTGACTACTATGGTGAATTACATAAGATTTTCAGTAGAGATGTGGATTTTTCAGAGTTCTGTTTTATAAAAAAGTGATTAAACAAGAGTATACAAGTTCACTTACATTGAGCTCTAAAACTATTCCAAGGCAATCGTACACTAATGATACACCAGTCGCCACAGCAATAATAACTACTGTCACAAGAATATGGAAAACTGTGGAGAGGTTTCCATGGAAAAACACATTGGCAATCACCTGAAACAGAACCACAGTTTTAAACCTTGGTTTTGCTCTTTACCTGAACAAACACATTATTCCAAACATTCTAACATTAGGAAACTAAAAGAATCTGTGAGAGTACACAGACCGAACTCTACCTATCTTGCTTCAAGAAAACACCATCCACTTCCAAAAATAACTCATATACAGCATTACTAAAATTGCAGAACACATGCAAGACTGATTTAGTTACACCTGCAAGATTTATAGTATACTTACTTTTTTTCACCTACCCACTACAGAATAAAAAATTACAATTACTTATTGAATAGATGGATTTCCTAGACAGAGATATTATCACAAATCAAAACTATTAAGCATGATAAATATACTATTTTTTGGCTACTCTCAAAATAACAACAGTGGTATTTATGCCAAACTTGGAACTTTTAGCAGTCCTGCTATTAATAGAATATTGAATAAAATGATAATAAATAATAAATGTAATACAGCTTCATGTTACCAGAATCCAAATAGTACAATATGTACCTCATACTCATTGCATACAACAGAATAGGTTATGATATTTATTACAGATCAACCACTGACTTCATCTACAATATTTATTAATAATCTGAAAATAATATTAATATATATCAACATTGTTAACGGGAGAATGTAGTTAATTCTTACCTCTCTGGTCACAAAACATTCCAGGGGGAAGGTCAGAATCACAGTAACTCCATAACAAAATCTTCCAAATGTAGCAAGACTGTCATCTCTACAGTAGTTTTCAAATAGATCTCCTGAGGCATAGCAAAGCATCAGTTAGTTTGAACTTCGTGTCATTGGCTTATTTGCAACTTGAAGTGTAAGCTACTGGAGTTACTGGAGCAATTGAGACTTTCTGATCCCCTTTCCTAATTCATCTTGAAAACCTGTACAGTCACAAATTACATCCAGGAGGAACCGTCACCACATCCTACAAGTAGCCGTGGTTTTATTTCAAGTAGCATTTATCTTCAAAAATATTTTAACATACACACGCTAGAGTTTGTCATCTGTTATTTTCACCTTAGCACAGATTTTGTATGAGAAGCTGGTGTTTGTTTAAATAAATATGTGACAGAAAGAAAGCTTGTACATGAAAGATACATTTCCTTTAAAAAAGTATTCCTATAACAGCCATTACACAAAGCCAACCAGTGAGTTACCTCGGGAGAACTGTTTTTTTCTGATAGTATCTAATCACAGTTGGTAAACTGCAGTACAGAATTTCAAATATTCTGACCCTGAAAAGCCTTATAAACATATGGATTATTACCTAGCAAATCTTCTTACATCTAACAACAAAAAACATTGCTAGAGTATTCAAATCATCATCTTGCTTGGAATTTACCACAAAGAATCTGGAATAATGATCTCTGAAGCACGGCAGACACTGCAAGACAATTATCAGATGATCTATCAGGTCTTTTCTACCCGATTACTATACTGTCTTATGAGTTACTACTTTTAGGATCAAAACAGCACTGAAGAAGCAAATAAGGTGCACTTAAAAGAAAATAGACAAAAGATTTTGACAGGGGAGACAAAGTAAGATGAAACCAGCTTGCAAGTAGAGTCATATGCTGAGGGATAGCTGCAGTCAGAGCTTTCTATACTTGTAATATCTCAGCCAGTTTGCTGTTAAGTGCTGCTACAGGTGAATCTAGGACAGTAAGTTATTCAGCATAAAAAGCACTGGAAGCAGGAAAAAAGGGATAGATCAACCAGTAATCTATATCCTACAATTCCTGTTCTCATCTAGATGCTGCTGCTCATCAGGAAAGGAAAAGCTTGTAAGCCTTCTGTGATTTGGAGCAGCGCTATCAAATAACAGAAAATCCGCTTGCTTATGAAGTATGTATTTTTCCCAAAGAAGCTAATGCATAGAACAAATTTATGCCTTGTTCTTCTGAAAGGACCTTTTATACTTCAACAAACTAATGTTAAATAATATGATGTAACAGTGATTAGACATATTTATACCTTTATGTATATTCATATACCCATAGAAGTAGCAATAGGATTAGTTGCAGAAAAACAGCTGTTGTAAAGATAGGAAATATCTTTTAAGTCAGAGGTAGAATTTTGTATTAGCACAGACAGGAAAAGATACAGAATGTACAGAAATATACGCAGGACATCCTGTAGAAAAATCAAAGCAATATTTTTTCTTACTGCTCTCTGCTAGTGGACCATATGGCTAAATTATAGATGCTTAGCCCTCAGAAGTACTTTCATTGCTTGGTGAATTAGGTTCCATAAGTATGATGCACAGTTATATTGGTTCATATAAGAAAACATATACTTGTGATGTCGTAAACTGAGATTGAGACTACAGATAAGTAATATAAATTGTCAGTCTTCAATTCCTGGCCTCTGCAAAATTTGTTAACAAAGTTTTATATCATTCATGAGACTGCAGAAGAAAGTCTCACCGCTTAAGCAGGCAAGACTAAAGTTTCTTTGAAAAAATGAGTAAATTTTATTCTAACACAAACAAACAAGGCAAATTATAATAAACTAAGATTTCTTTCAGAAGGCCTGTCTTTCTCCTCTTCTGCTTTGCACCACAAGTACTGGTTCTTTTAGGTGCCACAAGAAAAGAACAAACTCTCTCAAGAAAGATGAGTACTTCATCAACTGTTAGAAAAGGTGATGACCAGTTATACAATCTTATGTGCCTTCTTGAGCAACCTGGTCCGGTGGAAGGTGTCAGGGGGTTGGAACTAGATGAGCTTTAAGGTCCCTTCCAACCCAAACTATGCTATGATTCTATGATTCTGATGGTGGGAACCCTGAGTTGATACAGTATTAGATGGACTTCTAGTGTGGCCATGGTATTCTGCATAGGTCCTGTCCTAGGTGACATTTTTGCTGGCAGTGTTCAAGGCCGGGTTGGACATAGCCTTGGGTGGCATGGTTTAGTGGGAGGTGTCCCTGCCCAAGGAAGGGGGGTTGGAACTAGATGATCTTAAGTTCCTTTCTAACCATAACTATTCTATGATTCTATGATTCTGTGATTCAAAGGAGACTTTGACCAGGGAGGCTTACACTTGGGAATCTGACATCTCTTAGCATGCAGCTCACATCTCTGTATCTTGTTTTGGTGGTTGGGGAACTACAATGTCCTATTTCTGTCCAAACACAGTATGATTTTGTTATTTTTACATTCACTAAGGTATTAGCAGCAAAAATTGGACAGAAAGGCAGAAATGTAAGGATTGCAGCAAGCACCAAAACTGAGGTGTCAAGCAGTTTACCTTCTGTGTATCCTGTAAAAGTCATATATCCACATGCAGCGAATACTACACTGATAATAACAGCAACTGAGACAGACACATGTGTGACTCGAGACCAGTTCTTTAATGTGGGTTCTTCCAGAGACCCATATATTAAAAAGCTGTTATGGTTGCAGATGAATGCTGAAACACATGATAGTTGAAAAAAATATATGAATTCATGCATATAAAATAAATTCCAAGTTAGGGAGAGCAGCACTGCTTGAATCCACTCATTATTAAAACCAAACATTAATCCTGCAATGACTGGCAAAGATAAATGGCTTGATCTTCTACTTATTTGATTTGATGAGGTTTATATTCAACCTGCAATGATTCTGATTTCATTACCCTAAAATGCCATGCTATTTCCCACCCTCTACAACTCCATTCCATCTCTCATTCTTTGCTTAAGAACCCAACAGCAGTTTTGAGATAAATTTTTTTTTTTTTTAAACCACAGAGCCATTTGCTACTTTCAGACTTCCTGTGACATCAATTTTAGGCCTCAGATTATCCCAGCATCAACAAGAAGTAATATACTGGATCCTGCAGGCACGATCAGATTTTAGTATAAGGATAATGGAAGCAAGCTGAGATTCACCAGTGTTTCACTGTGGGAGATGGGAAGTAACAAGCACTCCCTAGCAAATGGATGAATTGCAGCCTAAGATTTTTGCATTATTGGTTATCCAAGAGAATACAGAATGAAGACTTCCTCCTCAATTTATCAGTTATACTAACTGTATTGGTGCACGTGTTTTAGGATGACCTGGACAGCTGATCTAGATTCACATACTATACCTCTGTCTGTGCTACAGTGGCAATAGTCTCTCAGGAATTATAGGAATAGCAGAAATAATGCCTTAAATCATAACAGGATGTCTTAAATTGAATTTTGTTTTTTTTTTTTCTGAACTGTCTTAGCATGAATACATAGAAAAAAAAAAAAAAGGCAATTTCTAGGTCCAAAATTTTAAAGACTTTGTTAGAGTAGATCTGAACATTGAAAATATAAAAAAAAATTACTTACCAAATGACATCACCCCAACAGCTTGTACTGCATTTGATTTTGCAAATATCCATGCATTTTCTGATTTGGGTCTAAAACAGACATTTGTTTTAATAAATTATCCCCTCTTTAAGTGCCACTTATTAAAAATAATTTAAAATACTATGTTGTAATACAGAACTGCTAATCAGATCTCCAGAATTCTCCCAAGCAGGCCAGGGTGCTCATCAACAATAAGCTGAAACTAGAGAGATCCCTTCTCACCTCCCTTGTTTTGGCTGAAGTATTTCTGTAACCTGCTTTTACAGCCAAAATGTCAGCCTGCTTCAGTTTTGTAAATAAACTCTTCAAGTGATCATATACCAAGCAACAGGGAAGATTAAGCCTGTTACTGATTCTAAGGTTATCTCAACCCAAAATCTCTTCTGGCTACTTAAAGGCAATTTCTTCCTTTGAATTTGCACATGTAATCTGTGCAGTTTAGAGACACCTTTTTTTTTCCTAGCCTTTCTTTACACTTGTTCCAAATATTCCTCATAGTAAAGGTATTCTGCTAGTTTACAGAGGAGTGATAAATCAGGCAAGAATTGTAATATCCCCACATCTACTCTTACAAGTTATGCTCACAATTCTGGACCTGCGGCAACTACAATTCTAAGAGGAGGGCCACAGAAAGCCATAAGCAAATTTTGTTAAAACCCATTTGATGCATGAACATCCTCTCTGCATAGAGAGAAAAAATGAAGGTAAGGAGGACACAAAATACCATTTTCTGGAAGTGCAATTTGCTAAATATAGAAAATTAAATTCACAAGCCAGTTGATCATTGTGTTTGTAATTAACAATAAAACACAGATAAAAGAAATAGCACAGAGAACTTGCTCTTAAAAAGTTGGTTGATGCTAGCTTTGCCCTGTTTTTATTTAGAGGGAAAGCTGCTGCCACCTGAGGCATTAGCTGCTACTTTCTTACTGCCCTAGAAAGCAGTATGGCACTCATGCCAGTTCTGTGAAGGCAACAAAGGCAGCTTTGTCTCTCCCTCTATCTGGTGGCATACTAGCACATGCTATGCTAGGTTTCATAGCTTTCAAATGTTTAAATTCCACTCCTACCCCTTAAAAGAAAAAAAAAAAAAAAAAAGAAAAAATGTTGCTGTTTCCTCTTTCAGAACTTGTATCTTACTATTACTTTAGAGCTCAGTCAATCTTGCCTTTTCCATATTAAAAAAAAATCCTTAGCTGTGGTTGATAAGCTTAACTTTGAAGTAAACAGAAACTAAGCACCAAAATCAAGTTAATTTTTTTGCTCTCAGACACAGTATGTTGTCTTGACTACCATAACACACTGCTTCTAGTCTTAAAACAGCTGAATATGGCCTTCTCAAAACATTCTCAGACTCAGCATGTAGATGTAATAAATGCTATGGATGAAATAGAGATATCTGGCATTTGTCTGGTGAAATAGGACTTCCGAATCACTATAGCTTCTGTAGTTCCTTGTACACAGTACCCTCGCTCAACTTGATGTCACTGATATTAAATCACTAGAGATGTCTGTGGACAATTCATATCCATAATTTTGAATGCATTATTTTTCAGGAAAACATCCACATCTGATTGGAAATAAAGTCAATAATACCTCAAAATAAAAATGGAATATAGAAAGCTAATATTACAACTGTTCCATTCGGTAACCACTAGAGGTCAGCTTTGATATCAGACATTCGGAATGAAATTTTTTTTTATATTATCCTTTGATAACAGAATTTGTGTCTTCTTACCCCTTTTTTCTATTAATAATTAACATTTAGATTATGTAAGACCTTATAAATCAACACACAGATATAAAGAATGCTTTTGTCTGAAGCACATATGATTTCTGTGAAAATGGTACGTCCTGTGTCACAATATAGCTATTTTAAAAGCTCCTACAAAAAAGGGATTTAAAATAATGAATGTAGAAAATGTATGAATTTCAGTCAAAACATTTGCAATAAAGTGCCCAAATAATCAAATAAGAATAATAAGATAAAAACAAACACACAAAACAAACAAACAAAAAAAAAAAATCACAGGAGTTAGTTTTCCCCCTGCACCATGTTAGCTTATGCACTAGAATTATGCAATAGACCAAAATATAGCTTTGCTTTATGCATAAATGACAAATCAGATTAGGAGCATTATTTGGAGGAAAAAAGAATATAAAAGATAAAAACCTTCTTATATAGCAGCCTAAGAAGATAAATTTTTCCATTCTAGTTGCAGAACAAGGAAGAACATCAGATCCATGATTTGAACACTATCAGCAGATTGCAATGCCATATAACACATGGTGATAAATATTAGATATGCAACAATACAGGACTATTTCTTACGGTAAATCATATATTGCTGCATGTGTTTATGGAAACATTTTCATACCCTGGGAACAGATGTGATAAACTAAGGCAAAACAACACAGTAAGCAATTCCATTTCTCAGTGATTAGAACTAAGTCAACAGTTCTACAGTTCTGACCATATCAACACCAAATCAGCCTCAAGTCTAGTCTGCAGAACATACAGACTTATGCGAAGCTCCTGGAGGGGGGTGCAGCTGACATGAAAGTGTCTATATAAAATAAGACTTCAGACTGGGAAAGACAAAATTGTGCCAAGAAACTACCTGTTTGTTAGGGAAGAGCTACATGGTGAGTAATTACATAAAATTACTCACAAGACAAAGGGCACCTAATGGCAATATCAAGGGTCAAGGTGAATGTGCACACATTCATATAAATATGTGTCTGTGTAGGCAGATGCAGACACAGACTGAAAGTATCTTACTACAAGAATAGCATGTAACACTACACCTGTTTGGCTTTTTCAATCCTGCTGCTACTGTTCAAGATAGAATTTTGGTTTGGTTTTCTGTTTAGGTTTTCTTTTTTTGAGACGGACCTTTGTTCTGACCAGTTAGACCTACATGCTTGTTAAGAATTGTTAGGGAGGATTTTAACTGCTGCTCATACATTAATAAACAAAACCAGCTAACTTACTGTTCCTCAGTTGGTGTATAAAAACAGTCTATGTCTGCATGAACACAAAGCTTTTTTCGTGCTGGAGAAGTAGTTAGATAAAACACAATAAAAATTACAGAACAAATACATTTGTGATACTAAATGCACTTGTTGAGAGCAGTACTACCTATCATACAGTAGAAGTCGCCACACAAAACAAAAACTGAGAAGTAATATAACTGTGATTCTTGGAATAAAAATAGTAAAAGATTGAGCATTAGACATGCCAAGGGCAATCCCAGAGAAGAAAAACTCATTTGAAAGTAAGGCAAGAGCAAGATAGACTGACAATAAGAACTGTCCATGGTAAAGGAAGGTGGTAAAGCCTAGCGATAAAGAAAGTCTAGAGGTTAAGAAAATTGCTCCATCTTCGGTATACTTAATGTAAAATATAGCATATAAACATGCTAATGAGTTTTAAGAAGTTTTGAAAATATGTGTTTATCAACATAATAACAAGAGAAAATGAAAAGAACTAATGAACCAGGCAAAAGTTAAGACTTCCTAACAGGGTAAAACAGGGCATGTCACATCCAGATCACAAGTAAGGGTTGGCCAAAATTGTTTGGCAGCCTAAACCAGCATATCTTCTACTTGTAAAAGATTTACAATATAGCATTCCCTAAGATCCATGCCATGCAAAAATCTTTTCTGCTACTCATGTAGAAATGCTGTGAAATGCAGTACAGCAGAGTGCACCTGAAGCAAAATACCTTTATGGAGAGAAGAATAGGTCTCTGATCTAAATCCAGTCTGCAGGTATAAAACACTGACTGGAAAAAACAAACCAACAAAAAAATAATTCGTAGAGAGGACACAAAATCCTATGTTTGACAGGGGAGCTACATGATGAATAAGCAAAAGACAGCCATTATTTTGGATTGAAGATCAGTGACTAACCTCCAAGTTTAGGTGCAAACCAGCAACTATCAAAATAATCCAGGAACACATGGTCTATTAATTCATGTTTAAGTCAATGATTTAGACATTTAGGAAATTAATTGCAAAATTTCAGTTCAGTTCTAAGGTAAAATACTTTCTAAGTTTTTGTTTAAATTTCAAAAGTTGAAAGATACTGAAAAAATTTATACATGCTGAATATAACATCCACCAATTTAATGGAATGAAAATGAGTAATGCTCACATCAGCCTTGAATTTTATGTTAATCAAAGTCATCTTGGTTGTTAAAGAGCACAGACAAGGCAAAGCTATATGTCAGCCCCACTTAGTTACAGCTGCTTTAATGCCTCTTTCTTCTTTAATTAAATACTTAGCAGTTCTGTAAACATACCGTAGTTTAGTTTTATTTTTTAATTTCATCAACATTAAAGTTTTCTTACTTACTATTGGATTATTTATACAAAGGAAAGAATTAACTTTCTACTTTCAAATTATTTTCATGAACACTTGGTGTTTCATCCCTGTGATCAGCTGCCAGCTGAGTAATTCTCACATCTTATTTATGTGTAGCAGATGCCCTTGAAGCCTTTCCTAGCGATCTCTGTATTATGCAAACACTGACACTATAAATTTTTTTCAAAAAGAACACAAAATTAAAATGGTCCATCTTTATAAGCTACATAAAATATTGCTTTTCACAGCAATGGATGTTAGTTTCAGCTTTGAAGCATGATTTCATACAGTATTAACACACAGCATATTTACAGTCTGAGATAATTCTAACCCATTGTTTTTGATCACAGTAGAAAAATACCCATCTACAAGCAGGTGGAAATAAAGAACAGATTATCAAAATGTGTTTTTATCCAGCATCTTAACCTACTGAGAATAAACTCTGGGTCCAGAGCATAGGATTTTATCTGCAGGTTCACATGTCCTTCAGACAAACAATAACTATATGGATGATATTAATCAAAAGCAAAAGTGGGCAGGACGTACCTCAGTTTCATATCTGTCATATGAGGAAATAAGTTAAATCAAGTAATCCCTCATCACAAATACATAAGGTTTTTTTTAGAGGACTAATAAGAAAACAACACTGCTAAAATATTCTTGGACAACCCACTCCATTCCCAAAGCAAAACTCAAAAGACTTATAATAGCTCTTTTTCAGTTACAGTTTCAAGCTCATCAAATCATTAAAAATAACCATAATGTTGTTTTGCTGATGGACTAACACATTACAGAAGGTTTCCAGGAAATATAATACTCTCTGTTGTTCAAATAATAGATATAATTTTCAACTAGAGCATGGATTGCATTTAAACAAAAAGACAAATTCTTTTCATATCTGACAAACCTAAAGACTGTGTTCCATAATCATGATTTTTAAAAATCTCTTTTAAAACTCTAGTTTCTACTGTATGTTAATAAGGATTCACAATAAGTACGTTATTGACTTGTTTCACTTCTTATAATACTATGATGGGACAGTATTAAAATACATTAGTCTTAAACTATATTAGTGTTCCTCACCTTCTCTGAAATAAAAAAAAAAAAAAAGAGATGGCAAAGCATTATACCATTAATAATTATTATAAGAGGGCTTTAATAATTAAAGCGTATGTCTAATTCCCACTGTAAAATACAAATATGAAAAATAGACACTGATAAAACTTGTGAGGAAAAAGATTCTGATTAACATTTAATCAACTTGCTGGATGCATTTCTGAAAGGCAGGCAAAAAATGGAAGTCTTTCAAGAATTAAAATGTGAAACTTAAAGAATCATTTCAAATCTAACATCAGTTACTGTAAAATAATGAACCCATTCCATATATTTTCAGTGCATCACAACTGTTGAGAAGAAATATTGCCATAGCAACAAGGTCATCGGTAACCGTTACATACAGCTTCCTCTCTTTTTGGAAGGGGATTTTGATATTACACTTTCAAATATCCCTTTAACACACAGTATGAAAAGCATGCTTTATAATTTTTTTTTTTTTTTGGGGGGGGGGGCAGAGGGGGAGGCAAAGAAGAGAGAGGGAGAGTCTCACACAGTTCCAAGTGCATCACTTTATAGATAATAGATAATATCATCTGGTACAATTTTAGAAACTGCTATTCTAGCTATTTTCCTAATCATTAAACACAAATACCCTGCAAGTAACACACATATTACAGCAGAAAAATAAACAATTATGCATAGCAGCACTGAAATAATCATGGTGGAAGAACCCATTTCTTAGAGAAACATTGGAAATACTACATAAAACTATTCCAATAAATAAAAAAGCACTTTAAGAAACAGTTTGTTGACTTTATCAGTAATGTCTTCATGTTTAAAGCACAAGAAAAAGGTAGACCTTCTAGACCATAAAGGAAAGACAATATATGTATAACACTTTCTTGCAATGTAATTAGAAAAATACTGCCACAATGCGTATTCATGTGCACTAGACTAGAATACTCAGAAGTCCAATGGTAACGGCTACTTTCAGAGTGTCTGTACTGCTCAAATGTTTTGCATGCTTATATTGCTATTTTCTCAAATGACAGAATAAAGTTTTTATTATTATCTTTTTCTTTTCATGATTTCATCTTAAAAACTTAATAAAAATAATTATATTAACAGAAAAAGAAACACTTTAACTAAAATGTTATGTATTTTAAAATTGTAAATAAAGGCCATCTGACAGTAACGGATGAAATTTAAGATTTCTCAAATGACAATCTTATATGCCCATTCATGAGCCACCTGCTGTTAGCTATATCCCACAGTTTCCAACTAATATGTAACTTTTTTTAGACTTTTCTTAAGTTTGCTTATGTACAATGGAGGGGTTAAAAAGAGGATAAAATAAGGTTTAGTAGTTCATTTTCTATTACTGTTAATACAATTTTTTTTTTAATTATCTTTCTCTCAAAACAGCCGTAGTTCAAAACTCTGCAGATATAATGCAATAGTGAAATAACAAATTGTATATTAGCAAGTGGAAGAGTACTCACACTAGTGGACTGAATGTTACTGTTCTCACCATCACAACAATCAGGATGACAATAGTTAAAATCAGAGAAATAAAAGATACCTGTGAAGGTAAAAATACTACTTTAGTCTGTAAGCAGCTGAAAGGCTTTCAGTATAACTTGCCTTCTTTTTTACTATAGTATTTTTATTTTAAGTATTTCATCAAATATTTATAATTAGAAAGCTTGTCCTGTATCATAGTATTTTAATTTGTTATTCTTTTAAAGTAACTAGCTAATTACAACTATTTGTCCAATTTTAACTGATACTCCCATTTAAACATTTCTAGTCAACAGTTCTCAGCATTTCAGTATCAGGTCCATATCACCCAGGTTTTTGCAAGATTTGAGTTCTACAAGTAGTAGACGGAAAAATTCCAGCAATTCATGGAGACCAAAGTTCTGCTTAAGCTATTCAAAATTTGCCAATACTTCCTGGGAGAGAAAATATAAATATTTAATATGCTTTCGCTAGATATAACTGATTTAAAATAAATTAAGTTATAACTAGCACTTATTTTCTAATAGCAGAAAAGTAAACCAAAAATCAACTGCTATTATGATTTACCTTTCCTAGTTTTGCTATGTCTCGATATAAAGATATAGGCAAGGTAAAGATGACGGTGGTAAGAAGGATTATGAAGTGACGGTCAGTAAGCACATTATCTGGTCCAACTAAAGCAAAAAAAGAAAATTATTTTTCTAAGAGGCTGCCATGAGGAACTGTCCAGTTACATTTGAAAGTATGGAAGTAGCAAACTCTGATACTAACCAGGCTTTTATCCCCTCTACTTAAACTAAATAACACTGAAATAATGACTAGGCATTAGCTAACCTTGAGGAAGCCATTCACAGCATATGCATAATCACAAGAATTCTACAAATTTGATAAAATGCATAAGATATGGGATATATTATACCAAACTTTGTGATTCTGGCATTTCTACATATATATTAGTATTAATTTCTTTCATCATGCCTGGGTCAGCGTTGGGAGACTGCAAGTAAAACTTTACACTACTTCTTTCTCCCATTTTACTCTTGGGGAATTTTTGGCACTGTGTTGACTTCAATTACTGTGCTGTTGAAAAGAAGCAAATTGTAAAAAAAAAATTATCCTAAAATAAGTAAATTTTTAGATTTCTTTTAAGCACCTCCTTTCTTGCTGTCAGCTGGCTTACATTGCAAAATACAGATTACTATGTGAAGGCAACAAGAACGATATAATATTCCCTGTACAATTTGTGGAGGTTTTCTTTAAAGCTAATGACAACTTAAAACATAACTCAGTTTCAGTCAGGTTACCATGAATCATGGGCTTGAAAGAAAGCCTGCTGAATAATTATGGTTGAAAAATGATTGGCAATTGACACGGAAGTCTGTGTTCAGTTCCCTCTATCTTTGCGAGATTATAATGCTTTCCCACCTCTTTCCATGGAGGCATTCTATCACTGGGTGAAAAGATGTGCCAAGCTGGGGATTCCTCTTATTACAGAAGTGGTATTGAATAAAAATTATTATATATTCACTGTCACTATCGACCCCATCATGTATTCACAGAAAAACAGTGTAACAGTTAAAACTGCTTCCACACTTTGCAGGCTTCACCTGTTGAAAATTATAGTCCTGAGGTGGAAACCAGTTTATACAAATACTAATTTCCACTTCATAGCAGACATGTTATTTTAAATTTAATTTCCCAGTGAAGAATGTTTTACCTTAGCTGGCTTTGTGCTGAAGTAGACATCAAACATGCAAATAAACTGCTTTACTGTTTCTGCTGTGAAAATTTACAGCAGAAAGGTAGCAAGTGCATGAATTAAATAGTCCAAATTTCCACATTTGGTTTTGCAGTGAATATCAAATAGAACTGAAAGTTACATACGCAGTCTATGACCAACTATTATAAACATGCTCATAAGTATTAAATCCACTATATTGTTTGCAAACCATCCATAATTATTCCATAGATAAAGTGCAGTTTTACTATTCAAAATATTGTCATTATTATGGGAATTACCAAAAAAAAAAAAAATAGCTAAATGTGATGACTTCGTAAATATACCACTGCAGAAGACTCCTCCTATTTGCTTAGGATTTCACTGAAGCATGTGGTCACCCACTGACACTGAGTCAATGATAACCAAGGAGTAGGATTCATAGTTTTTATTTGTGAAAGACTTATTAACAACAACAAGAAATCCCAAACAAACCCACCCACCAAAGAAACAAACCCAAAGCAACAAAAACCTACTCACACAAATATGCTTCAAGTTCTTAACTTGAGCTATATTTAACAGTAATTTATTGTGCTCTATTCCTATCCAACATATTTTCCCCATCCTGAATTTTTAAAATGCATCTTACCTCCAGGAATTCTCTGAAAAACTTTAGTTAAAGTGTCTCCTGTTATTATGTTGTAACTGATCATAGCTTAAAGAAAATACAGGGTTGTTTTTGTTAGTACAAGTCAAATATGAAATATCTGATAAATATTTAATACATGTTTTGTAGATTTCAGTATTACATGCCATTCTCCCGCCTGGATGAATTCTGGTTAGCACCAACATAGTATAAGAGTATTTTTTTTAATTTTTTTAAACAGGTACAACCCAAGCAAGAATCCAACCTGATTGGCAAGGTGGTTTGGCTAACTTGCCATAGAAGCTTACTTCAGAACAGGGAAAAAAGGCTTTTTCAAACTGTTTGTTTCTAGCAGCAATTCTTTGTCAGTTTATTTTCAAACTTGTTTCGATTTAGTAAAGTGCCTGTTAGTCTACTAAGCAGTCTTGCAATCAAAAGCTCATGTGAAAAGTTAGCAAAGTCTTTAAACCAGAAGAGAAAATAGATGAAGGTATCAGATATGGACTTCCATTCCTTCCTCTCATTAATAAGAACTGTAACCTGAATATCCATATTTTATTCTTACCTAATTCTACACTAGAAATGTGTGTATGTGTACATGGGTGCATACACACAAAATGTGTTTATTTATTTTGAAGACTCAAGGGATTTTCACCATTTACACAGCACACATATAGGTATCTTTGTTGGTGACAGTAGGATTGAGCCCATCCTCAGCAAGTCTGCAGATGGCACCAAGCTGTTTGGTGCAGCTGACAAGCTAGAGGGAAGGGATGCCATCCAGAGGTGGGCCAGTGCAAACCTCATGAAGTTCAACAAGGCCAACTGCACGGGTCCCCAGTATAAGAAGGATGTGGAGTCCCGAGGATGGCCAGGAAGATGATCAGGTTGAGATAGCTGGGGTTGTTCAAACTGAAAAAAAGTCTCTGGGGAGATCTGATAGCAGCCTCCCAGTACATAAAGGGGGCCTACCAGAAAGCTGGACAGTTATTTTTTTTTTTTACAAAGACCTGTAGTGACAGAACAAGGGGGAACAGCTTTAAAGCAAAAGAGGGCAGATTTATATTAAATATTAGAAACAAGCTCTTTCTTATGAGGGGGATGAGACACTGGAACAGCCTGCCCAGAAAAGCTGTGACTGCATCATCCCTGGTGTTCAAAGCCAGGTTGGATGAAGCTTGAGGGACATGGTCTTGTGGAAGGTGTCCCTGCCTATAGCAGGGGGCTGAAACTATACGGTCTTTAAAGATTCTAGGTACTGACCTCAACTGATGCATAAATATTCACTATTGTGAAACTGTAAGTTATTAACAGTACTTATAGAAACAAATGGAAGCACATATATATGCATAACTAGTCCATGGTAAGGACTGTGATCTTTAAAATTCTTTTCCATATTGTCTATGAGTAGACTTATACTCTTTAAGTCAACATGTATGACATTATTGCCTGCAGTAGCATTAAATTGATCCCCTAAAAATCTCAGCTATCTGTAATAAATTCAGACTGATTATTCCCAAGGCAGGAATTCTGGTCTGGGACTTTGTGGTCCAAAAGTCTTGGTATCCCAAGTCACTTCCTCTTATAGGCCTGCATGCGAAAACAACAAGCTTATTTAAGACTTGACTGAATCATAGGTGACAGATTCAGAATATCCCTTCATTTTAAACTTTCAGTCTAATTAATTCGTGCCCAGATTATAGCTGTTTGTTATTTTACAATTTCTTCTTCAAAGGTGTCTTGACTGCCCAATTTCCTAGTAGCTCATTGGGCATGGGGCTGTTGAAGAGCAATGACAGCATATATTACTCTAAGTGAGATCTGATAAGTGGCTTCTCCAATGAGAAATACTACATCTTTGGAAAAATATTAATTCAATATACTCCTAAAGCTATATTGCTTTTTTTGTTTCAAGAGCATCAACTTTGTTTTCTGTTATTCTTTCTAGAACAAAATCTCTTCTTTGCTATTTGTCATAGGTACTTTTGCTATTAATCTGTAAGTGTGTGATCATGAATTTCTCTGCTATTACGTTTGCTAGCTTCTCTTATTCTGGTCCTCCAAGTCATTAAATCCTTCCTCAGTCATTCTTCAGAACACACCAAGTAATTATTTTTTTAATAGGAAACAGGCATATACAGTATATTCTTTTCAGAGTTCTTAATATTTAACCAGTGAAGGAATGAGGTAATGTAAAAAAGGTTGTTTTTTTTTTTTTTAAACTTAAACATTTATATTTTTATGCAATCTTACCAATAAATGGATATAAAAATTGAAGAGTTGAAAGAATTAGATAACCTACAAGCCCGTATGTTTTTCTGACCAGATCTTGATAAGTATTGGCACTGGAGAGGTTTCCTCCTTTGATCAATAATATAATGGAATAATCTGTTAAAATAGAAAATTACTGTTAAAGACAATATGAACCAAATGGTGGTTCCTGTTCATCTTTTTCATTCCTTAAAAAAAATTTTAAAAGGGTCTGTAAAAAGGAAAATAGTGGCACTGGGAAGAGGAGGGATGAAAAATCTTAAAGGATCTCAATCTACCAAACCCTGGAATTACAGGCTCGTAGTAGAAGTTGTTCCAGCTTTCCCAAGTAGGGACAGGAGAAAGTCTCATTTTCATTGGTTCCCAGTGTGGTCAAACGGAATGAGAACTGTCACAAGTACAAAAAAAAAGAAAATTCAACTAATAACACAGAGGCCTCTTGAATGAATAGAGCATTTGATTATATACTGAAAGGGTGTAAAATGCAAGGATTGCCTGCATCATAGTGCCAGAAATCTCAATCACTTTACTCAGTTATTTACCTAAGTTTACGAAAGAAAAACCCAGGCTAGTATTTTGCATCTTCTCCATTGTTTACAAGAAAATACTCTAAATATTTTCATTGAATAAATGAAACAAACACGTGTAAAGTGATTTTTCTGGAAACCTATGAAGCAACATGCCTTGAGACAGAGCTGATGTCTTGGGCAGAACTACTACCAAGTTGAACCTCAACTTTTTATGAGGAACAGTTCAAAATATTGTAGTTATGCTAAGCGATGCTTTTGAATTTATTTGAGCACCATGGGATTTTCCAGTCCAGCACAAAATTCATTACGTTAGTACAGATCTCTTGACAGACAGTAGCTAGACCTCGTCTATTCCTCATCTGTCTTACAATTAGCTTGTAATTTGTGCTGCATAGAAACAGTTCCTTTCTGTAAACAGTATTGGCGTTTATCATCTTCTGCAAATGACTGAAAATTATGAAGGAGATTTCTACCATGTGTTAATGTAAAAGCCAATCCAGAGATTCACATGAGCATATGCAATTCTTACACAATATATACTCACACTAAAATTGGGAGCAGACAAAAAGAGAAATACAGAATTGTTTATTTTTAATTATGCTGTATGCTAAACTGATCTTGCCCAAGAAATATTAGGGGTTTATAGCCGGGGATCTTAGATCCACAAAACTTTTTAAAAAGATTTACCATATCACATCATATGTATTTGTCTGTCAATCTGGACTACAACCAGCCTACATAGATGCAGTATAAACACAAATACGTCCCCCAAAATGAAATACAGTGAGAATTGCTCAATAACAGCTATTCAGCAATTATTCAGTAAAATCTATGGAAAATAAATGCTAATAGTACATATTTAGCCAGCATTTAAAATGCTACAAGTTTAAAAGTTGTAACTATAATTTGCTTATGCAAGATATATTGAGCCAAATCTTCAACATAATAAAATAAGCTGAATTCACATGTTCTGGGCCTATGGCTATACAGCCTTCAAAATACTTACACACACAAAGGACAAATCAGATCTGCCACAGAAAAGTAACTGAAATTTCTCAGCTATGTTTATGATATAATTTCATTAATCTATTCTGCCATAAGCAAGAGAAAATTTTCCATTCATAAGGGACATATTTCTTATGTTATATTGCTCTCCAGTCAAACCTCAACCATTTATGCAGAACTATACATGATATTTTAAGCAATGAAAAGAATCAACTGCTGCTCAGCAGACAAGTTAACAGAATTAGTAACATGCATGTTGATTTGGTTCATCATTTTAAGACTTTAATCCAGCGTCTTTACAGAAATTGGCCTTTGATATCAGCAGATGTGTATTTACCATGGGATTTCAAACCTTGTCCTTTTTGAAGGGAAATCCATTATTTTTTTGATGAATGGTAACCAAATAAAATACTCAAAATCATAGTACAACCAAAGGTTTTCATTCTGTGGTAGATTTTTAAAAAGCGATATAAAACCCCCTCAAGGACCAGTCTCTTAATAAGGGTAAAAACAGCAGATGAAGTGATTACGAGGCACAAATAAGAGCTATTCTTCCAAATGTCACCTTGATCTAGCCAAAGAAACTATCCTTTACAAAAATAAAATACACACAAAAAGCAGCTTTGTATGTTGCACTGTATAATTCTCTACTTTCACTAATCTGCTCAAGGAATTAGTGAGGTAAGGAAAAAATCTGTCATTTTAATTATCATACATTATCATACATATACTTGTTTAAGGTATTATTAAGCTCAAGATAAGCTCAATGTTGCAAGGCTAATTTTCACTTTACAACAGAAATTGCTTTTAAAGTACCTGTGATATAGGCAACTCCAAACAAAAGCAGTACTCCTAGTGGAAAACCGGCTTCCTTCATTGAATACGGCAATCCTTCAAATAACAACAGGAGAGATTATAGAAAAACCTTCCCAAATACTTATGTGTGATAACCAAAATAAGTATTCAGCTTAAAAAAAAAAATAAAATAATTCTATCACCCAAAATAGAATCATAGAATAGTTAGGGTTGGACAGGACCTTAAGATCATCTAGTTCCAACCCCCCTGCCATGGACAGTGACACTTCCCACTAAACCATGCCACCCAAGGCTCTGTCCAACCCAGCCTTGAACACTGCCAGCGATGGAGCGTTCACAACTTCCCTGGCCAACCCATTCCAGTGCCTCACCACCCTTACAGTGAAGAATTTCTTCCCAGCATGCTTAATAACTTCAGAAAGATCATTTTAAACAGACAAAGTGTTGCCTAGGCATGAAATTCAATTAGGACTTGCCCAACTCATCCTCTTATGGCAAAGCAGCTGTAAGGTGTTTATCCCTGAGAGACCTGATCTCAGCTGATACCTCTGCATTTTTGCATAGCAAGCAAATAGAGAAAAATCTTTAGGAACAGCAGAAGACAGTAAAACAACAGCATCAGTTCTCCAAACTGCATAGTCATGCATGTATAAAGAAGGCTGAACACAGACTAGTGAAGAAAAGTATACTTACCAATTATGCCTGATCCTATGATAGAGTTGATAATGTTAAATCCAGCTGATGCTAAATCACCTTTTCCTCCTTTGTTCCTGGGTTTACTAACAAGGGCTGTTTGGTCATCTACCTATTTCAGAGAAATAATGATAACATGAGAAAAATAGGTAAGAAAAAGGATTTTACAGATAGTCTATTCAAGATTAAAAAAAAAGTCATAGACTCAGATTTGTAGAGGTATTTTGATACCTAAATCTCATTTTTTTTTCAGTGAGAAATAAAAGAAATGTTAGGCAACTAATTCCTGTGTAAGTCTGACCCAGAACCTTCTGTAATTAATTCTCCTCTTGAAGAAAAAAAATAAATTTGAAAGGACAGAAATGTATACAAACTCAGAGGCACATTGTTAAACAAAGAGCTTTTTAGCTGCTTTCCAAAGGCAGAAATGTGAATCAACTAGTTTTGAAAATATCTTGGCTAATACAAATGGTCATTAAAGGTAGGCCACTGAATAAGGGAATTAAATGTCAAGAGTTACTAGTAAAATATGCCAACATCTGAAGATGCTCTAATTCAAGGTTTTATCAGGTATTTTAAATATTCTTTTATCATCCAATGGTTTAGCTCATTATGAATAGTTAATGACACTATGAAACGGGGTAGTCTCAGGAAATTTCTATAGGAAGGCCTCATACAAGCCAAAGCACAATTTGTAGCCAATAGCTTCAAAAATGAAAGCTTTTATCTTCAAAAAGCATTTCTTCATAAGCATGCAATGGTCCTCTCATCAGATCACCACTTTCCTGCCAGAGAATATTTAGAGTCACTCATTAGAAGGCCAGCATTTTAAATGAAGTTGTGTAATTCAAAAGAGGAACATGCATTTAGTGAAGAAAATGTTCATCTGTGTTCTGCAAAAGCAAAACGTTGTGCACTTACCATGAAAATAAAACCACCATGGATGCAGAAGCCTATTTAACATATATATGTCTGGTAGCATAAACTCAGATGCTTGTCACTAATACTCATAAGAGCGCCTCAAAGAGGGCTACATATTTAAGTGAAACCTTTAATCTTTAAAGGTACTAACCAGAAAAGTAATACTGGCTCAGATAAAAAGCTAGTACAGCCTAGTACCCTGTTATCTGAGAGCAGTTATAGAAGACACTTGGGAAGAGTGTAAGCCATGACAAAAATATAGCACAAAACTTCCCTGTCCCAGCTTTCAGCAGGTTTCATACCTCAGACTTTCTCAAAGCAGATATGTTCACAGTGTACCACATCCCTTAATGAACTGCTCCTTGGATTTGCCCCTTTTCTGAAGCCATGTATATTTTTTAGCATCTACAACATCATAGAATTATAGAATGTTTAAACCTGAAAAAGACTTTAAGATCATCTAGTACCAAGCCCCCTGCCACAGGCAGGGATGCCTCACGCTAGATCATGACACCTAAGGCTCTATCCAACCTGGCCTTGAACACTGACAGGGATGGAGCATATCATGTGGCAATGAATGCCACATCTAAACTGTGCATCACGTGAAGAGACAAGCACTCTTCTTTGTCAAATATTTCCACTTGAAGTCCCGATTTTTTTTATATCATCCCAGACAAGCTAACCCCTATTTCCTCCTGGTCTTCTCCATATCATATGTAGCTTTATAGGTAGCATTTTCCCTCAGCGTTTTTCATCCAGACTTACAGGTGCTACATTATACTTCATCATTGATTCAAGCAGCAAAAACATCACTCTCATTCTTTCTTAGAATTTTAATGCTCTCTGCTACTTATAGTACAATTCATGTGAAATCGCACTGGACTAGAACAGCCTCATTACCCCTCTCCAGTTATTACAATAAAATGTGCACTGCACAGCTCAAAAACTCTATCATGAACACTGGTTCCTTCCCCAGTTGGAAAAAACACACCTGAAAGAGCAAGAAAAGACAAGAAGGCGTTAACAGAAATTGTGACACAGTTGAAATGGCTTCTGTGTGAAGACTAGCCGCATTCTTAAACGTGCACTCGAACTGCAGACGGGGGATGAAAACCTGTTTGGAGGCAAGCTTTTACACATGTAAGGCTATTGAAGAGGTGAACGGGATGTGTTGGTCCTCTCCCGGGGACTAGCTGCAGGCTGGAAGATCATCCTGTTAGCAGCAGGGCCACCAGGAGGGTGCTTCAAGTTCTGGTCCTCAAGCAACATGGAATTTTAGCTGTACTGAGTAGCCACAAATCCCGCGCCTCACACGAATAAAGCTCCTCAGATTGTCTTCTTTTTTTTTTTTCCTGCAGGCACCAGCGAATCTATATTCCTCATCCAAATTAGAAGTAAACCGCACAGAGATGAAACCACAGCCGTTGTCAGGTCAGCCGAGCTGAAGCACTGACCCAACCGCAGCTGGTCGCTATGAAGCCGCTCATAACGTGCCAGGCTGCTCCTCAAACTTTCCCACCCGAGCAGCGTCCGCAATTAGGAACTGAGAAAAGTAAAGAGAAGTCAGGTGAATACCAGTGAGCTTGCTGAGCTGCGGGGAGCCTTCCACCTCGCCCGTCCCTGCTGACTGACTTAGTCCCAATACCTGCTGAGCAGCTGCCGGCAGCGGCTCCGGCTCGTCGCGCTCCATTGGCGGCTGCAGCAGGGTAAGCGCGTAGGGCCCGAGCTGCTCCCTGCGCCCTGCGCGGCCCGGAGGAGGGAGCGAAGAGACGCGGCGGGAAGCGGCGCGGGGCTCTCGTCAGGCGGACTCGGCGGGATGCCACGACACCGTCACGGGCTCGGGAAAGCCGAGAGCTGGCGAGGGGAGGGGAGGGGCCTAACCTGCCTGGAGCGGGGTCGGGAGCACCGGCGCTCCGCGCGGGAGGGCGGTGGGGCGCGCGCTGCCTCAGGGATCGTGAGGCGATCAGTCCCATGTCTGAAACCTTACGGAAAAGTAAGCATCTCCGCCGTGTCTTTGTAAACCCTGTGCTTATAAAGTACTTATATATCCTGAATGAATGAAAGTAGCTTTCTGCGCAGGGAACACCGGCTCAAATCTCTTAGTTACTTATGGTTACTTTTCAATGCCCATGTTATTTATGAGGCTTCACTACTGCAGTTGTCTTTTGTCCCTCGGGGATGGTAAGCTACTGTAAAAAGTGCTGAGCCAATAAAACGGGGATAAGGCAGATGAAGCACTTACTGGGTTACAGCGTAAGTATAGGAAGAGGCCAAACTAGTTAAAAGATACAGAATTATAGAGCAGAACGTTTAGCATCTGTATATAGCTCAGTTACCTTGATCTCAGACCAGGCAGCCTCCAGCAGAAAGGTGCTTTGTAAGCATAGAACAAGGCATATAAAGAAAAATACATGCTAAATGAAAATGTATAGGAAGTAGTAATCAATAATAAAAACATTGGAGACTTAATTAATTTCATGAAATATTACTGGATGTAAAATTTAGACCCTCCAAGAGAAAAAAAAGTAACTTTGGGAACATAATCTGGTTACTGGAGGGCCCCATCAGCAGAATGTGAGCCTAAAATTTTTGAAAGATTAAATTATTATGGAGGAAAAAACTAGACTCTTAGAAATGAAAACTAAATAGCCAAAGAATATAAAACATGCTAATTTCCTTTCTATAGTCTTAAAAACATTCAGTAATACTTTGATAGGGTAAACTGCAGCAGTTAAAGGAGCACATGTGCTGTGCATCTGTAATTTTGTCCTTAAAAATCTATGATGCGTATGATTTAATACAGAGAACAGAGTGCACATAAAGAGCATATATGACATTTTTGTCCAATAATTTAAGCATATTAGCTTTGGCTCCTTGAAAAATAATCCCTAATCAGCTCCATGACAAGCTACAAGCTGACATATAATCTTGTGTGACCAGTCAGATGACATAACTGGGCAGAGAAAATTTGAGAGGCCTGAGGTTCTTGTGATTTAATAGCAACGTTTTTGGTTGTTTTTTTTTTTTTTTTTCTTGAACTGCACAAAGAGTTCTGTGTAAAAACATGGAATTAAGCTGTTTTAAAACAGAGTGTAAAAAAGTGCATAGTAGGTTTTCATGACAGGATTCTACCAGACTCCATCTTTAAGTACTGTAGCAAGTTCCCCACAAAGCTTTTCTAACACCCATGTGCTCTACAGTAGTCCCCCTGAGTTCTGTGATTTTGTTCCAATTCCAATTTGGAGTGGTTTTTGTTACTTTAGAAAATAATTTGCTTTATTCAAATGGTCTCTCCTGCATGTCCTTGTTATTAATAGTTTTTATTAATAAATCTTCAGGCATTTATTTGATTCAAATTGAGTCAAGCTTCCATTATGCATCTCTTATTACTTGAAGGGGCTGGTGCCTGAATGTGGCACCCACCAAATTAAGAGTCATAGAATTTTACTTGTGTCCTTGATACTGGTATGATTCTGAGCAGTGTTTGTAAACTTTAAAGTTTTAATTCAGTATAGCAACATTGAATTAGGGAAAAAAAATGGCAGTTCCTAAAAGGTTGCGTCGAAGGTCTTTTTCCTGTGCTATGAGAGTAGACTATGATCACTTGGGTTGCTCTGTGCTCCTTGCTATGCTTTGGAATGTCCTTATTGCATGAAAAGCTTACTACTGGTTTTCATTTTAGCAATGAGACTAATAGTATAGTGTGTCTAAAATTACAGGGTGCACTGAAAATTTGCAATTCGGTGTTTGCATTATATTCTTCTGTAGTTTGCAGAAGGACGGTTTGTGTGATTATTTACTTCTGTGGCTACAGTGGAGGGCCAAGCTCTGAAGGATGCCAACACTATTAAAACACAGGGACAGGGCAATTACTAAAATGAAAAAAAAAAAAAAAAAGGGTGTGTGTGTGTGGAATTTTCCATGAAGGATACAAAGGAAGTTGTGTCCAAAAAAGGAAACAGGAAGGACAGTAAGTCTTTGTGAAATGTTGAATGAAAGCTAAAATGAGTTAGATTAGTTAAAATGAGGTTGAAGGAAGTCTAAAATGAGTTAGAACAACCCAGCAAAAAGGAATCAAAACTAGTAATATTGGTATTTATGAGCAGAAATCCTGCAAAAGAATCCTGAGGATCCACAGAGAGTTAAGGTTGGGTGGGAAGAGCAATCAGAATAGAATCAGAACACAAAATAAATTGTAGGCTTGTTTGTGTTCTTTTTCTTTAATAAAAACAAACAAACAAACAAACAAAAAACCACAAAAAACAAAACCAAACTTCCACAGCAGAACTCTTCCTATGTGGAAGACCAGGGAATATGCTTTAAACTGAATTATCAATAGAGTGAACAGAAAAGCTAAACAAAAAATATTTGGGATGATCAGATACATTAATCTTGGAATCATAGATTAATTTGTAGCTAAAGAAAAGAGAGTGTTAAGTTTTTGCTTACTATCCATGATGCTAAGTGGTGCTGGAAAATGGCAAATGTGACACAAATCTGACTGCCTAAAGGGACTCCAGGAATGAGCCAGGAAACTGCATACCAATGTCGATATGCCCGACATCTCCAATGGGCAAGGTAGTAAAGCTATAATAAATAATAGGATGAGATGGCATTAACCTATGTTGGCAGAGCTTTGTGGAGATGTCTGCACTACTATAGGTTTTGCTTTGTGTGTATATTACTACTTGAGAACTAAATTTCTAAATGCCAATAAAACCACTGTCATCTTTCACAAGCATTACATGTATTAAAGTAAACAAGGCATTAAAAAGACAGAAAATTCAATACTATAAGCTCTTTGTGCACTCCGAGGATGTGGTCTAGATCATCTGAAAACAAAAGAGATAAAGCTGTAAGAAAGATCAGACTCAAAGAAGGCCTAGAAAAAGAAAAGCCGTGTGATGCAAACTGCCAAACATGAGAGATTCAATTTCCTTTAATCTCTTTCTTTAAAAAAATGAATAAAAAGAAAACAAATGAGAATTTTTTTTTTTTTTTTTTGGGTAGGGAATAGTTATTGCAATCACATGACGCTTTAATATCAGACTTATCAGACTGATTAGTCCTTCCTGAAAAGTTTTCACTTTCTAATAGTGTCTTTGTCAGGGAAACAAACATATTAAAAAAAAGAACTACTGTTTTCAGCAGTAAATTTAAATTAGCTGTAAGATACCTGACAGTCTGTAAGTCAGAGTCAATATATAATATATTATTATACATTAGTCACTTCTAAAAATATTTAAAAAAAGATTTTGTGGAGAAATGAGCTTTTGTGATATGTCTGAGCAAGATAGAATGAAATCTACCTAGCTTCATCAGCCACCCCCTTCTCCCAAGCATGGTCAGAACTACAGGGGAATGTAACCTCCTGTCTGCTTGTCTCGCTTAGTTAACAAGCTAAATAAACACCGAGCACCGGGTCTCCAGCAGCGGTATATATAGCATTACAGAAGCTGCTTAAAAGAATTGTGTTTTCAGGAAACTGTTTATGCTCTAAAATTTCTAACATGGCCTTCATAAGAACCTGTAGTCTTTTGCGAAATTAGTGGACAAACACAAAAAATCATCAGTACAGGTTTTCCTCTCCTGTGACTTGTAGCTACCATAATCTGTTTTGGAGATTTTTGGAGTCTTTAAGCTTATAGGTGATAAAACTTGTGTAGGCAGTGTTTGTAACCTTTTGATGATGGCTTTTATTGTGAATCCTGGGTCTTTTGTGGCAATGAAAATTTTATGCTTCATAAATAACATGTCTGGCATGGTTGTTGTCAAAAGAAGGGTTTGGAGGGAAAAAATGTTGAACTGCACCTGGATATGCCTTACTAGTTGGTTGTGGCAAATTATATACTATTTATTTAATTTAAATCTGGCACCCAGCTAAATAAGAGTAGATGGTTGCTTTATATTCAGATGACTCTAAGTGAACAGCATGTGAGCGCAGCTAACTGCTTGTGCTTAAGTAGGGGTTTAGGATTGAAGTTAGTATCACACTTTTACCTGCTGGATTATCTACATTTGGGGAGTAGGGGAAAAAACATGAAAACAGATGCTAGTTATGTCTGCTTGATTATTTACCTGGGTATCAATTGGAATGTGAATGACGAAAAAGTTGTGAAAATTGGGATTTGCTTGGAGTGTTGCTGTAGCAGGTCTAGGTATCTCTTCTGTTTGAACAGGCTTGAAAGGGTAGGAGAAAGGCAAAGTGTGGCCCTTTGCCACTTGGAAAAGAAATTTTTCTTCCTCAGTCAGGCTCAGAACAGATCTGACTTTCCAACAGGTCATAATAGTAGTGAAATTGTTATGCCACGTACCTGAAACTTGTTGCTTGTTTAAAGATACAATGTGGTATGGTTGTCAAAGTTAATGTAGCTGTAAATCTTTCTCATGGATTGTTGCATCTGGCTAATTCTCTCTCCACCTGGGTGTTGGGTACATAGATATCTGTAAGGAATATTAGATTACAAATATTACCTGGTTTACAAGAAACTTGGTTTCAGTACCCCTACACTATAGTCCTGAATATGCAGACGATGGAGTTAAGGGCACACATTTAAAAATTCAAGGGAGTCTGCAAGTTTTATTTAGTATGGTTCTTGGGTTGTAGGAAAGTTTTCTATTTTTACAGTTCTAACATAAAACTTCATACAAAATCTGCAGTTGGAGGAAAAAAAAACACCCTAAAAAGGCACTGTGAACTGATTGTGAAATGTTCATAAGCATAGCTGGGTATTAGGGAGGAAGGCATGAGAGAGAAACAGGGCCTGTCCATATCACTGAGGACTTTATAAATGGGCGTGAAGTTGGGAACCATTTGGAAGATTTGTGAACCTTTGGGACTGATGAGTTATATTCTGTCAAGACAAAGTAATGAAGCAAAATATCAATTTATATTTTTTTCCTCCAATTTTGCTTTGCTATTTTACACTAAAATTGTCAGTTTTATCTGGAGCTGAAAGTAAATGGTAGCAGGAACTGGTTTCTGCAAACCATATAGGTTTTTAGAAAGCTAAAGTTCTTGAGAAGTCATTTATAATTTTTTTATTTAATTTTTTTTTAATGCAATGGTTTTGGTCTCTCAAAAACCATGTCTACAAAAAAAGCATAAACCCCCCCTATCTAAATATGCCTCATTCAGTGGATAAGTTTTTGTGCTTGTGGCTTGTGGGGGAGGTTGACTAGTTGTCAAGAAGAAAGCATTAAAGCAGTTCTAATTCATGAAGACATGTAAGAACCGATTTAGGTAGCTGACTGAAGCTGTCACCATAATAAAACTAGCTTACTCAGTCGTGTCACTCTGTGCCCCTTCAGTGTTAACTAAATGGACATAGCCTTGGCTTATTAAATAGGCTCCTTATCCTGCTTCTCCACTGAAGACTTCAGCTTTTAGTATCACTTTTTCCTCTTATCCTGGATCTTACAGTTTTATGACAATCTGTGTTCTTCATACATGTTTGTGTTACTTGAAGCCCTTAATGTCAGATTTTATTTTTTTTTTTTCCTAGATGGTAGATATTGGTATGCTGATCATGTTTAAAGGGGTTGTAACATACAGTGTATATCATAGGTTTCTACTGAATGTGCAATAGCAGATGAATTGGTGTTGTCTTGAGGAGTTGAAATGTGGGACCTTCAGACTTTTTTTTTAATTTCTGACTACAGGATTATAGACATAACAAAATACTATTACAAAATTATTTTAGATGAAAGAATATAGATGTAATAAAGACAAGTAGGAGATTTGAAGGCAAGAGGGTAAGGTGTAAGTAACTGACAACATGTCAGCCAGCAGATAGTGTGGAGGCAGTCAGTGTTCAGAGAATGAAAGATAAGGACACAAAGGTATGTGGCGGGCATATATATTATTTGTGTATAAAGTGTGTTTTTGTGAAGTGTGCTAAGTTTCTTTCCTACTTTCACAGTTTGGCTATATGCTGAGTGTAACAGCATTGTGCTTTCCAGTTGGTTACCTTAATTGGTTCAATTCTCTTTCTGAACTGTAGCAGAAGATGGTGATACTGAAAGTGCTGTTTCTTCTGGAAAACTTTCTGTTCATAATTCACTGATGACATGAAGCCAAGTGCAATCCTAGAGCTTTTACTGTAGTATTTCTCCAGTGCCTTAACATATCCTAAACAGAAATAAAGCATGTTGCTTTGATTACTACATATTTTTTGTTTTCAAAAGATTAAACTTGTGTTGTTGTATTAATTTCTGCTACTAGTGCTTTTTTTTTGTGAAGTGTGCTAAGTTTCTTTCCTACTTTCACAGTTTGGCTATATGCTGAGTGTAACAGCATTGTGCTTTC